>JANHGO010002082.1:0-31450 GCA_024606505.1 Aquila spilogaster
AAGAAAAGAAAAGAAAAGAAAAGAAAAGAAAAGAAAAGAAAAGAAAAGAAAAGAAAAGAAAAGAAAAGAAGAAAAAGTTATAGTAATAATAGCCCCTCTTCTTCCCCAAACCACACACACTAGCACACAAAACTGGCAGACTGCGTTTTGCTTTGGGTTTGCCTTTTTTGAAACTCAAGCCAAAGCTTGGAATGCAGTTCTGCATTTTTACTCGTTATATTAACACCAAGAAATAACAGCTGAAATAAGGACCCCACTGAGAGCAGCTTTGAACGCAAAGTGGAACACGCTTTGTGTGGCTCTGACAGTGTCACCAAGGGTTGTGATCTTTTGTTCAACATGAAAACAGTGCATAAGTGGGTCCTGTGATCTGTACTATAACTTGCTGTGGGTAACATCCCATCTTGCTTTCAATCTACCAAATACTCCCATTGCGGCAGTGACTTTTTGTAACTTCTGACAGAAGTAGGGCTTCACAGACGACAAAATGCTCATAAACTGTGCATCTGGGACCACCAGCTTCAAGTATGAATGGAGACTACCAATGGACTGGTTAAAAAAAAAGGCACTTTGACTGGGAATGATGGGAAAAAGGGTGTTTCAATTTGAAAGCTTTCTTCCTGAGCTGAACAGAACAGCCGAGAACTAGTTGCACTTGATCCCTTGCTCATCAACCCTATCTCACATACTTGGTGGCCAGAGTTAGCCTTCAACTGACTTCCCTCTGAAAGATCCTGAGTGCCATCAAAATGAAAATGACAGCATTAAAAACACTGAAGAATTCACTGAAGTTTTTCTCCACGGTTATTCTTGCAATTGTCATATTTTGTAGCTCAAAGACACGGCTTTGTAACAGCTTCCAGGAAGAGAAAATTGAATCACATGTGAAAGTGAACTTCCAAGGCCTGCAGGCTTCAACCCTAGTAGAATGCTCATAACATATTCAGGGATTCATCCTATGGCTAAAGACACATCAGGGGAAGTTTATTTGTTTAGAAAGCAGTTTTAAGTGATTGTAATTATATCAAAATGGTGTGCTTTACAATTACTGATACATTTTAAGCTCAAGTAAAGGTCTAATCCAAACTCTGTGGCCAAATGAAGAACTTGTGATTGATCTCAGTGAGCTCTCAGGTCTGTTTTGGTCAAATTCTTGGTCCCTACAGAAGCAGTGATTTCACTGCAATTAGGATAGGAATCTGACTTCTCTGCTTTCTGTGGAGCAATGCAATGCTGCAAGGGTTGAAAATCTCCCTTGCTGTCTTCTCCATCAAATCTATTAGTGAAACTTAACATTTCTAGATGTAAAATGGGAGAAGTTTCCAAGTTTGACTGATGAATTGTAGGCATGGCCATCTAGTCAAGCTGGGATGTGGGGAAGAATCCTTCTCATCAGCAGTGAAGCAAAAAGAGCAAAGGCTTCCAAAGGGTTGAGACAACTTTTGTGGCTTGTAAATGTGTCTCACTTGGTGAGCAACAAGGAGGTTCCTGTTTTCCCACTGAAGATCTGAAAATCCTGTTTGCCCACACACTGGTCACATTGCTGCAGCCACTGCCACGTCTTCTGACAGATCGGGTGGAATCTGTTCCAGTCTTTGTAATGTAAATGTCTCCACATGTGCTGATCACTGAGAATATCTTCTATAGTTTGTGGCAATTTAGTCAAGAAGTGATTAATTTATAAAGTCTGTGTCTCAAATGTGCCACGTGGGATCCACCTACATTCCTTCTTTTTTTTCTTTTAAGGTTGCAAATATCAGTCATCTTCTTTGAAGAGAAATGGGAACTGAAATCAGAGTCAAAAAGATGCTGAATAACATCTTTTGTGTTGAGCAGAGAGACAAAAGGGAAGATATTTTCTTTCTTTATGTTTTTGTATCAGTTAACTCAGCTGCTTTCCATGTCTGCTTCTCCTTTTCAGGCCGCTCTAACCTTTCCTCTCCCCTTAATATAAGGGCTGTATTTCTGTCTCCTAATGCATAACTGCAGCAAAAGCAGATGGCCTGATGATGTGGTTTGGGCTCTGTACTTGAGGATCCACTGTGTGCTTTGGAAACAGCTGAATTTTGAGCCATTTGGACACCATGGTCTGAGGGAACCGGTGAACCATATAAAAAGCACAGCATCCTCTAATTTAGCAGTGAAAACAGAGGGAAAAGAGAACACTGCTGAAGGAGCAACTGGAGATAAAGATACGCTTTCAGGAAATACCCCACTGGAGGGTACATTCTTGGCAATTTTTTTGCCACCACCGTGGCTCAGAAAGGCAGGATTAGATGAAATAGACTGCCCTGGGGAAGCCTGAGCAGCTCTCGCTGTGACATACTTTCAGTTGTGTTGACGTGGCACCTAATGAGGAAATAATTGCATGTATCCTGATGTCCAGAAATAGTATCTGATGGGGTTGTCACATGGCAAAACAGCCTGTAGCTGCAAGGACAACAGTCTAGATGTGAAGAAGCTGTGTTGGTTCCAGCAGCAAACATTACCAAAAAAAATGCAGCAAAAATGGTCTTGGGAGAACAAGGTTTTTATTGGCTCTGTTAAACCTAAAGGCATCCCTATAGGCAGGTCAGGCTTAACCATCATTATGGCAACCTTGGGTCTGACTCAATGCCTATGCAGTCCAAGAGAATGTATCCAATGATTCCAGCAAGGCTTGGATCTGTCCCACTGTGTACAGGACTGGAGACCTTTGAAAATATTGTTTTCCTCCAGTTCTCCCATGTAAAACAATTCTGGAGCTCTTGCATCATTTTTCTCTTTCCAGCCCCTCTCTCTCTCCTGCCCTCTAATATTATTTCTCTCTCTCTTCTTTGGCAGCAAACTGCTCTGGAAAAGTCAGAGGAGAAACATGATCAGGCTGTTTTCTTCACTCGCACACCGCCCTCAGCATTGTCTCGGGTAACCGGGCTGCTGTTTGTTAACCATCATTACCTATTTCAAGTGAAATTGTTATCTGGAGCTCCAGGTTCATCAGGCAAACTGGTTCAGTGCAGCAAAAATACTGCTTTTGATTTGTTTGTTCTATTCTTTATTGCTCTTTTACAGGCAATGTCCAGGCCCAGGTGTTCCACCAAAGTCAGTCATTAGAGGCCAGCTGCATATTATCACCTCCTAGGATGAGGAACTTGTGCTTCTGAGCAATGTCACTGACTCCTTGTCCTTCCCATGCTTTCCTCTGCATCTGATACACAGAGCTGTATCTGGAACTATTTGCTGGGGTTCAGATATTTTTTGACAGCACTGTGCCATAGTTCAAATCTGGTAATAGCTCTTGTGCTTCCTTTCTGAATGCCACTGAACCTTACCTGTGTTTTGACCATTTATTACCACGGTCACTGCTTGGATGAAGAAACAGGGAATCTGCCAGGATGGCCAATGCAGGAATCCCTCCTGTAGATGAGTGACTCAGAATCACCGTCTTTAGCATCCCTGCAAGAAACCCTTCACCAGCTTTTCCTGCTCCTTGCTTACCTATAGGAAAGATGAGGATTACTGTTGCAAGACAAGAAATGCAAAAAGTAGGGACTCAACTAAGTTACCTATACAAAGGAATCTTGTGTTACTGGAGATGCCTTAGACACAACTTGAACATAGTATGGGAGATATGGCACAAGTCTTGCAAGAGATCTGCCTCCTCCTGAGCAGTACCTGGCGCCCACATAAGGTATCCAAAGGCACTGAATGACCTGTGTGTAGGCAGCTGAGTTATCTCAAGGCTGCACAGAAATCCTGTGCTAGTGTAGGAAACTGCACCTCAATATCATAAGTTACAGTTCTTTGTTATCATTTTTATATGGTTACACTTAATGCAGCCAAATCAGAGTTACCCTTGAGAACAACCAAAATGTCCTTTATCCAAATGTAGATATCCTATTTTGTTTACGATACCAAATTCAATTGACTTGACATGTGATAACTGATTTGTTACCTTCCTTTTGTAGCCGTGTTTTGGGCTCAATGAAGGATTAATTCCATTCTGTCAGGATATTTCTGCTTTAAAATGAAGCCACACACTAAAATGACGTATCTGTCTTTTTCCATTTAAAAGGAAATGAACACTAGTTCCAGTTTAGATGCCTATTTTTGGAACAAGAATCCCAGGAAACGTGTCAGGAACCCTAAAATTTGTACAGCTTTCCTATTGCAGGTTACATAACACAGACCTACAGTGAAGTAGTCCCATATCTGAGCATATGTTAAGCCTTCCATGGCTGCCTAAAACATTTACCTGCATCCCCAGGGCATGAGAAATTATAGAGGCAGCCCGGTGGCCTGACTCATTTCCCTCTCTAAATTGGATCCTCAGGAAACAATCCTGGAAGTACCTCCATGGAACTTACAGTCCTTCATGCATCCAGTCTCTAGTCCTTCTGCTGAGCCACGCTTGAGCTGAATAAAACATATCCTCTGGCTCTTTTATCCTACTCTTGATTGCTTACAGAACAGCTTTTAGCAGCTGCAGTCAGCCACCCCTGACCTCTGCTGCACTTGCTACATGAGGTCCTAGGTCTGAACAATGTAGAAACTAATTAATTCAATGCATGAATCCTTTGGTTTGGTAAAGGACATGGTTGAGTAACTGCAATGACATAGCAAGGTCTTTGTATTGTGCCACCCTGTAATAGGTGGGTCAGTCATGTGGTTGTTTTTGGGACATCCAAGCTCGTGGAACTTCAAGGGTTTTGGTCTGTAGAGTCTGATGGATGGAGAATTAACAGAGACTTTAGGACCGTGATTCACATTCCCATCTTGTCATTTGTTTTTTTTCCAATCTGCAACTGTATGATGCCTCTTCACAGAGTGCTGTGCCTAAGACAGAAGAATAGCTTCATTAGAGGTCTCCTTGTTACGCATGCTCAGCCACAAGGCACAAGAAACTCTTCATGAGGCTGAGTCCCATGTAGCAATCCCTATGAACAGCTTGAAAGGGGCTCTTTCCATAACATACTTGTGCTCAGTCCCTGGAGGTATTCAAGAAACATACAGATGTGGCACTAATGGACGTGGTTAATGGGCATGGTGGTGATGGGTGGGCTGTTGGACCAGATGATCTCAGTGGTCTTTTCCAACCTTTATGATTCTATGATACACATGAAGTATGAGGGATCTCTAGGATGGGCTGGACTATCTTTGTAAGATCTATTCCCCTCAGTTTTGCTGTTTATTTACATAGATTTGTAGTATCCTCTTCATCTGCCCTTTCCTGTGTTTAGCTTATATTTTTCCTTATGTAACTCCTGTACTTTCCAGGACAGCTCAGCAGCATCGCTCTTCCCTCTGATGAATGAGTAAGGCACAAAAATTGCAATCATTTTAATATACAGGCAGAGATGGAGAAAAAAAGGAAGGGAAACAACACAAAACAAAACAAATTTATGCCCAAAACAAGTCACAGAGTTCTGATTCTGATTCATTTCAGACTCTTCTTTTTGGAAAGTCTCTGTGCATAAACTGCTGTAAGAAACTCTGCACTAAAGGAGCTTCCAGCACTGAGCAGGTTTGCTTTCTTTGTTCTTTTTCTGACAACGCTGTTGGCAGTTCCTTCCATGCTGAGCTTGCAAGCTCAGGTTGATCCTGTCAGAATTCCTTTTTCATGCTTCTTGAAGGACTGGATTTAGGCAATTCACTGCATCGTATTCAAGCGCACCCAGTGTGCAGCTGAAACTCCTTGGAACGAAGAAAATCCAATCTCGTGGTCAGGCTTCTGAAAATACATATCTAATTCCCTGTACCATCATACACCTCTTCAGGGGCTTAGAACAATAGATGGAATTAGATTTATCCTAGTGGCTGTAGATGCCTGAGTACAAGCTATTCACTTCATAGCCAAAGTAGGACTCACCTTTCTACATGAGGACTTGCCATCTTAACACAGATGTCCTTTTCAATGGAGTCTTGCTGGAAAGAATGACAGTGACAGCTGTTTCTGAAGCTTGGATAGACAGCCAGCCCCTGGAGGTTATATGAATGAACCTCACCGGCACATTCTTGCTCAGCTCAAGGTAAGAGTTCAGAATCCTCTCTTTATGTTCCCAGCCGGTCATCATCTGTGACCATGTGCAGGGCCCTGTGAGTCATTAACAGCCTCTGGGGAAGGAAGCTCTCCCTGTTTACCCTCTGGAGACCTGTGGTTCCCAGCTTGAGTCCTCGCCTTTTAGAAGGTGCAATTGGCAGGTGTGTTTCCTTTTGAATCTGGGGCTAAAATCACTGTGATACTGCTGAGATCCATACTCAGGGCAGCCAAACTGGGGAAACTCTGAAATTCCTTAACACCAAAATTTAATTTCTCTATCTATTCTTCCATGTATTGCATGTATGAGCCCAAATCAGATTGGAAGATACGTCTCAAAACGTATGTAAGTGCATGAAACAAGTTGGGAAAAAGTAGTGCTACCTTTTGTATTTAATAAATCATTCGGTCAGGGTATAGGAAAACCCAGGGACAAATCCCTCACTGATTAGCAGAGATAAAACAGTGATTGAAACATTTTTTCTGCAAGCTGAGTGCTGTACCTGGTGCGCTGCTAGGAAGCCTGCAACCAGTCTCCCCTTCTTTGGTGTGGATGTTGCCTATGGACATGAAGATGTCTATAGACATACAACTGTCACTGGAGGTGTTCAAGAACCGTGGAGATGTGGCACTTGGAGACATGGTTTATTGGGCATGGTGGGGGAGGGTTGATGGTTGGACTTGAAGACCTTAGTGGTCTTTTCCAACCTTAATGATTCTATGTTTCATAAAGCAGAGCCGAGAAGCCAAGCTGAATGGGCTAACCAGCAGCTTTCAAAGTCCTTTCTTTGACCTCTTGACTAATGAATATTTATTATTTGATGGATTTTTTTCTCAGAACAGCTACCTGAGAAGACAAATGCATGCACACAGGTAGCTTTTGATGGCTGTCAACAGTCTGATTGGTGTGCCTGATCAGACATACTCGTTAACTCTGCTGGGGCCCTGCTCTGGGCTGGTGGCATTTTCTCTTTTGGAGAGCACCACAGCAATACCAATGCTTTCAGTTCAGTTCCCTTCAGTTCATGTTCATGTTGGATTACACCAGGCTCAAGTTTGAATCACAATGCTAGCTATGATAGAACACAGATGATCTGTTTCAGTGCAAACGCAATCCTACCTATTCCCTCAGTAGATCCTATGGTAGTTCTGATTTAGAAACAGAATTTAGCTTGCAGAAGTTCTGATGTACTTGAAAGGTACGTGGAACAGAATAATCTCTAAAAAAGGATAAATGCAGGTGAATGATGGCTGGAAGAAGTCTGGGATAATCACAGCACTATTCAAGCACCAGGCCTGATCCCCTTTGAGATTCAGCAACTGGATTTCTACATTTGTTATAAGAAACAGAGTGCTATTCTCCTACAGTCACAACAACAGCAGGACAGCCATATGAGATTGATTATGTTACAATGAGCCCTGCAATGAAAGACATTTCACTTCATCTGTGGCTCCAAAGCAGGCTTTCTGGATGGAATGAGGAAGCTATCGTGGTCTGGAAACCAAGACAATGAACTGGGACTCAGGAGACTAGAATGGATATCTGGCTCGTAAGAGTTTTAAGACCAGAAGGGACAATTAAATCTTATTATTCGATGTGGAAATCATGACTCAAAAAATTTAAATGATCACCCTTCTCCTGAAACCAATAACAGGTGTTTGCCTTGGGAACTTTGGTCATAAAGTCATTCTGTCCCAAAGCAGGGGAGCCTCACAGATTGTTCCAGTGGTAAATCACCATCACTTCTTAATTCTCAGCTGAATTAATTTAGCTTCATATTCCAAAGCCTGAATTTATTAGTTCTTTTTCTGCTAGGTGGAAGGAGTCTCTATGTCCTGCATGTTTTTTGTTAGAATACTTATACGTAAGCTTAGTAGGATACAGTTTTGAATAATAAATTCCAATTATACACTCTTTACTACAAAGGAATACATCTCCCTCCTTTGCCTTTCTCACAGGCAATGTATGAGGCTGCAACATATAGGATATCTGAAACATCTGCATAGCTCTGGCATATATGACACAGAACCTACAAACCACAGATCTTTTGGGCTGGCAGCTGCAATCCAAGCAAGGTACCTTGGGTCCTTTCAGATGGCACCAGGCACCTCTGTTTAAGTAACAAACCCCCCTCTCTTAACTCACATGCAGACACATGTGAATCTGGAGCTAAATGCAGCCTGAGGTGTCACTGTGAAAAGCTTAGCAATGACTCTGTGCCCTTACTCGATCTCTGGCCTTGTTCCTCCAGCTGTCTGTGTACTTGTAGAAGGGATTCCAAGCAGCAAGCAAATGTTCTAAAACAATATTCCTACCTATCAAAACCAGCACTTCTGAGATGTCATTTTGAATAGTAAAGGATTCTTGAAATGAAAAAGTTCATGTCTTCCTGAATAAAATCAACAACTAGAACAACTGTCACCAGAGACCCACGAGCGAAGCTTTCTTTCACTTCGGATTTTAAAGTCTGTAAATTTATGGTTGTACTTCATTACAACAGAACATTAGAAGGATATTACATTTCTTCTGGCCCAGTGCTGAAGCATGATGTCACTTCAATAAAATCATGGTTTGCTGATGTCCTGGAATCTCTAAGATCGTTTATAGTTCCCAGATGATATTCCCTGCAAAGGTGTTTTCTGTTTCATTTTGGTTTGGTTCTGTTTTCATTTTGGTCTTTTCGTATTCTAGATGCTTACTTTTAAAAATGAAAAAAGTATTATATTCTCAAACTCTGAAGAAACCCTGTGTTTAGCAAATATCCCTTGATCATTACCTCACATGACATTGAACATGTTGAGTGACTCCGTAGGAAACCACACAAGTCTGAGACTGAGTATATCCACGCTGGAATAAATAACACTTGATGATTGTTTGGGCTCATTAGCAGGCAGAAGAGTAACCCGAGGGGAAATTCATCTCTTCAAGCACTGTTTTCCTCATCAGGTGCTACATTCTGCACATGTAAAAGCCCTTGGAATATACAGTAGAAGCTTAAAAAAAAAGAAGTTTTAAAAAAGCTTTTCTTAGTTACGATATTACAAACACTGAGTTCAGTTATATTCTGACAGTACTCTAAACACTTTTCTGGTACTGTTTAGAGGCAGGTCACAGACACATCTGTTGGAAATAACTATCCTGCCTCAGAGAACAGAGCTGGATAAAATGGTTTTACAAGGTCCATTCCAACTCCAAACTTCTGTGATTACTTTATTCCTGTCCTGAGACGTCTGCTGTTAGAGAATGATTTAACCTACTATTTGTGGGCTGTGTAAGTTGTATCTTGACTAACATCATAATATCTCAGTTCTTGAACTTCTTTTGATGTACCAGAAAGTTATGTGCGCTGTTGCCTGGACAGTCTAATCCTAGATCTCTTACTATTTACAGCTGTCTCTTCTACGCCTCCTATTTACTCTCGACTCAATACAGGCCAAGTGGTTATCATTTGAAGCTAGAATAAGATTTTTTTCTTAACCCTTCTTCAAAAGTGCATTCCCACTCTTTAGGCTGTAATCTGCAATTTTGGCTTGTTTAGTTTACAAGATTAGCCAGGAAAAGTCAAAAATCTCTTATGATCTTCCAGTTTTTTCTAACAGATTGGACAAAGCTCTGAGCACCTGATGGAACTGTAGGTGCCCCTGTTCATTGCAGGGGAGCTGGACCAGATAGCATTCAGATGTCCCTTCCAACTCTAAGGGTTCTATGATTCTATGATACTATGAATCTCAAAAAGGTGTGTAGTTATTGACTTACAGGATGTAATGTCTAGCAGCAGACCTCAGAAGGAGATAGTACCTGTTTTATTTTTCATGGCCGCTTTCCCCTAGAATAAATTCACGAGTTTGGATGGACAGATTTTTGATCCTTCAAACAGGTCATGAGTCAGAGCTCTGAAATACTTCACTCATTACAATGTCATTTTCAGGAGCTGATGGATGGTTTCGGCCCAAACGTCCACAGCACAAAAATGTTTAAATGAAGGTTTAGCACGTGAACTGTTTTCTCTCCTGTCACCTGGGATTGGGAAGAAGTTAATCATCGAAATAAGTGAAACCAAGAGAGAATTTAATTGGCTAAAGACTAGACTAGTGTTCAATCTGTGTTGGTCTAGGAAGGGGGGAAACTACAAAGTCCTATGTTTTGTGAATAAGAGCTGGTCCTAGAAGCCTATGTCAGAGTTGGCAGATGGTCTGCTCCTGTAAATCCTATTAAGGTTTGGCTATTATAGAGATATTTTTATATTTCTGTGTACCAGAACCTCATTTTTGTAGTCTTCTAGGTCTAGCCTATGGTTACGCTTTCAGTTATACTTTCTGAGAATACTGTCTTTCAGTTTAGAAAGCTTTCCTCCTAGTCTACATCTTTGTTGTTGTTGTTGTTTGTTTGAGTTGGTTGGTTAGTTTTTGTGTGTATTACTGTGCGAGTGTTTTCATTTCTTTGTTTTATATTTTCTAATTCTGGGTGTTTTGTTTCTTCTTTTTCTATAGTACATGCACAGGGACCAGTTACATCCTGCTTCAACTTCCCTCTGCTGAACTAGGCAAACTGATCTTCTTTCATTCCTCTACGGACGATTTCCCTTTTCCCAGTTACTACATGAGTGAGGGTAACAGAAAGAGCTTAACTGTTCCTAATCTCTTTCAGATGGTCTTTGAGAAAATGGGGAATCCGCCATATAGGTGCAAATATATTTGTGTACAAACATTTCCATATCCATGTAGCATTGCGAAGTGTGTGGTATGGATATGAATACCCAGTTCAACCTGATCTTTTCCATTTGCCTCCTGGAGGCCAAAGGGCTGATGCTGTGCCAGGGTGCACATTCCTTTTGAACTGAGCTGTCTAGAAACATGAATAACCCTGGGAGGTAAAGCCAGTTCTCAAGACATCTACACGGGACTTTCTAGTACAAAAGGATCTTGGCAATTGTAGTATAACCATTACTTATTACTTGCAGGCACTGTCCATTCCCAAATGTTTTTAATGGCAATCTTTGCTCTCATGAACCCACACGTCTAAGTCATGAGATCCATGATGTCATGAGAAAACAGCTTATTGATAATAGTGAGGAGTTTGTAAACACATTTCAAGGTAAAAGCCAGGCTTTCTGCAAGCCTTCTTATGTTTTTAGGTAACAGGTTCATATTCTACTGAGCTACAGAACTTTTAACATGGTTTAAATATGTTCTAGTTGCCAAAGTTTACATGTATGCTCCAAACTTCATCTCCTCACCCATCTTTGATCTCAGCTCAGTTCTGCCATTTGTAGTCTGAATGTTTCCTCAGTCCTTGCCATTTGCCTTGGCTGGGATAGCTGAAAGTCTATCTCCCACCTACATGCCATCAACAAAAGCTGAGAAGAGGTTCCTGTGTTCATGAGGACCTAGTGAAGTTAGTAGACTTGGAGCAACCTTAAGATAACTCAGCAGCAATAACTCCAGCACAGAAGTGATAACTACCTTAATTAATGGGATAACAGAGAGGTTTTCAAGTGTGGCCTGGACATCTGAACTACCTCAAAAGAATTGCAGAAGTGAACTCTGTTCTTAAAAGGCTTGGATTCTCCATTTCAGTTACACTTTTGTCATGAAAAATACTAGGAGGTATTCTAATTGGAAAGACTACAAACTTCTGGTGGTCTTTAGAGTACTCATCCAAAAACTGGGTCTCTGGAGTACAGGCACACCCTTCAGGTGAAGATATTCGAGCCTCTTAATTTTTATGGAATTTAACTTTCCAAGCTCTGGACTCTTCTGCATAGCAGTGCAATCTTCTCTACATGCTGAAACTGGAAAGGAGTTCAGGAAGGGAAAGATAGGTCATGAAGTCTGAAGGGGAATGAGTATGAGGAAGCAGGATTTTAATCTAGTTGGTAAAACACTCATCATAGTAATGTGTCTCCTGCTGAAAGCTCTGACTATGATGAGTTGATCCTACCATGCTGACTGTGCAGAGCATTCCTAAAAATACAAGTTTTAGATGCCATCTCTTAAGAGAGATCCCTGGCTCAGGTGCTTAAGACACAAAAAATGATAGGATTTTAGGTAAGTCTTCTGCATTATTTTTCTATCTTTCTCTTTGGTGCATGGTTGGTCATTCAAGCAACTCAACTTCGAGTGTATCTATAAACTCAGACAGTAAAACATCTCACATATCTCTAGGCATTATATCAATGCAACAGTGAAGGCGTAATTCCCACTTCCAAATGGCAAAAGTCACTTATACTCTTACGGCATAGAAATACATGTCTTTAGAGCAAATCAACCTCCTTCTGCCTGAGTTTGGCAGCCTGGAAAGCCAACTGATCTTCTACAAGCCAGAGACAGGCAACATGCATGGCCAGGGAGTGTGAGTTTTAATGCAGGTTGTGTTCTTGGTAAAATATGCTTCATCCCTCTTCCAAAAATGGAATCAGAGAAACTTCACAAAAAGATACAACTTTTCTGTTGTTATTTAAAGAGTCAAGCACATCTTGTTTGCCTCTGTCTTGTGAAATCAGTGGAGGGAGAGCCAACCTTGTACAGATGTGTGACTGTTTGGAATGCTCACATACTGCGTTGAGAACTGCATCTTGAGCTGGTCTCCTGGGTCAGGAGAAGGCCAGATTGATGGGTGGAGTCAGAGAATTTCATGCCTTGGTTCTATAACTGGTAATTAAATAAAGCTTGTCCTCAAATGTATTTCTGGAGCCACCCAAAATTTGATCTCTGCTTTTACACAAACAGCAGATTCTGAGCGTATTGAATGTGGACTCAGGATATGCGGTCGTCTTTCCATTCCTCCTTCTGAGCAATGACTTCTTATCCTTTTATTTCAAAGTCTCCATTTATAAAGAGAGGATAATGAGAATGAATTCCCTTGCAAAGTGGTTTGAATTGTACTGGTGAAAAGCCAGGTATTAGTAAGTACTAATATCACTACAGCAGAAAGGAGTCTACTTAGGCTTCATTAGCTTTTATTCTAGACTAGCCAATGCATACTTTGATTTCTCTAATACTGTAATCCAGACTCCTCTTGTCCTTTTAAACTAGTGAGCTATTTTCAAACCTGTACCATAAACCCATACCTGGAAAGCTTCCATGCCAGCCTCTTTTTTAGAAGAATCATTGTCACTTCATCAGCTGCTATTGATCTCAAGCTGGTGACATATTTATTTTTCTCTTTCCTGAGGATATTATTTATGCCATCCAGTTCATTAAATAAATTGAACAGCCAGTACTGGGAGACCATTACCCTGTCAGTTCTGAGAATGTGTTCTTTGTTCCTTCTCTGTCCCAGAAACCACTGACCAGAGGGCAGACCCAGAACACGTGTATTAAATTATTTTCCTACTTCACATAATCCCAATAAGCATTGTTCTTCTTTGTCCAGCATAGTTCATTCTGCCAAAGCACAACAGACTTAATTTAGATTAATGATTATTATTAGTAGTAGTAATAATTATTTTGTTGTTATTCTCTTGGATAAGTGTCACTGAACAATTTGTTAAGGCAACTTTGTACTGTGGGCATCAGGACATCCTCTTGCTACAGGGAGGACTGTGATTCACCTATAGCTGACCTATGTGAATCCACATCTCCATTTGAGTCCAAACACCTTCTTTTGGCAAATTAGAAGGATTCAGAAAGCAGCATCATAATTAGGGAGATCTTGGATGCTAAGACTAACTGAAAGAGCAGCATTTCTTAGTATCTTAGTCTGACTTTGAAGATACAAAGTACTCATTGGAGGATGGATATCATTGGAGAAGTTGGCCATTCAATTGACCCAATCCTGTAGATGCACACGCACACACAGTATTTGGTTATAAGTGTTGTTTGCGAGCTGAACTGGTCCCCAGATCATAATATCCTTGCCATGTTCCCAGCCAGAATACTTAACAGTAGTACCTCAGATGTCAGCAAATTTGCCATCAATTGCAAGTCCTACATGCTATGTATTATGTTTTAGACAGAGAAGAAATAATGTATCTAATGAACCAGATTCTGGCTAAAGGACTCTGAAGCCACTGATTGTTTTTCTTCTGATGATAGGTCAGTGCTATGCAGTTTTCTTGCCATGTGCAGGTCAATTCAAGGCTTCTGGAGCAGTGGAGCTTGGAGGACCATCCAACACTGTGGCTCATCCAAATGGTCTCACCACCCAAATGTTGATTTCTGTGGGGGAAAAAAAAGGGGTTTCTCGAGGCAGGAAGTTCTCATTTCACAGTCCTTGGCAAATGTAACTTCATAATTGCACACAAATCTCAACTTCTGCTGAAAGGAATATCTCCAAAATGCTCCTGACCCTTTGCAAACCCTCACTTTCAGGACCACTTTTCAGTGAGACTTACAATGCTGTTACACTGTGATCCACTGAGGAAGCAGATACAACTGAAGATTTATCCCAGTAAAGAAAGAAAAAGGTCAGGATTCACTAAGGAGCCACAGAATCATTATTACAGACAGGAACAATAAGGGTCTTTTCACCGGGCAGTTCTTACATGGATTACTTCTCTGTGCAGCTGTAATATTCACTCTGACTTTGGATAACAGGAATCACAGAATCATAGAATCACAGAACAACTTGAGTTGGAAGGGACCCATAATGATCATCGTGTCCAACTCCTGGCTCCACAGAGAACCACTCAAATCCAAACCTGTGCCTGAGAACATTGTCCAGATGCTCTCGAACACTAGCAAGTTCGGAGCTGTGACTGCTTCCCTAGGAAGGCTATTCCATGCCCTCCATCCTCTGGTGAAGAACTTTTTCCTGATATCCAGCCTGAAGGAAGGATTTGAGAAGATCCCCTCAGGGTCATGTAAGCAATGGCTACCTTAGTAAGAATGGCCACGAGTTCTCCCAGCAATCAAGGGCATCTATGATCCAGAACTGACCTGTTTCTCTGCAGATTTTATATTTATCCACTTGCTTTATTTTATGATTTTTTTTCAAGCAAAGTAAATACTGTCTGAAATACGCCATAACGGACCTAGCACTTCAAACCACAAGGATTAGTTTGACAAAATGGAGTTTTGCTTTTAATTGTTCTTTGTGTAAGGATGATAGATTATTTTTCTGCTTGCCAAAGTCCACTTTGCTTCCAGGAGGCCATGTAACACCGACTAATGAGACAAACTCAGGTGCTGAAACCACAGGTCCAATTGCCGTAGCAGCTGCTGACATGGAAAAGGGTCCGGCCCACAAGTGAAATCCTGCACTGTGTGCGCAGGAAGTCTGAGAATTATTAAAATGGAATATGACTAATTTACAAAAAGGATGAATGCTGCAGTGCCTGTCAGCACAGGGTCCAGCCCGAGCAGCAGTTCTTCTTGCCTGTCACACATGCTTATACAGCAACTGCGTATAATGAGCTTGATGCATCTTCACTATACAATGCTTCAGCTTGGAAGCAGGTGGGAAAATGAGAAATGCATCACTCAGGATTAATGTCCAGGCCCAGAAACCCAAATGCATGTGTCTGCATATAGATATCATCACATGAGAATGGTGCCTAAGCACATCTCTTCCACTGATTAAATAAACTGAACTTTATCTCCAAAATTTAGAGGAGAGAGAAAAAAAAAGAGTGGAAAATGATTCTCTTATGACCCCTGGACATGATAACTGATATGAAAGATCACGCATTATCAGGAAATTCCTACATAATAAAATTAATTGACCACTTCTTCTTCGCAGTAATTCGAATGCAGATTGAGGAGTGGGCTCCAAAAGCTGTTCTCTTTCTTATGGTTTTCTTTACCCTCTTACTTCCCAGTTCTTCCAGGGTGTCTTACTGAAATTCACCTTGACTCAGATCAGAAAGCACTCTGCTTTATTCCCAGGAGACTTGCATGAATGCCATCCATTCCCTCCACAGAAAGGTACTTTGACCTTTATAGTGATAGGAGCAATGATGACCTTGCTTCTGTGGTTGACGCCAAGTGCCATGTGGCTCAAACCAGCTCATTCCTAACAAGCAAGGAAGGACAAGTTGTATTTACTCTCCTCATTTCAGCCGCTCATAGCACATATTGGTGCAGGGTGTGTGCATGGTTCTTCCTCTGTGTAATTAATCAGTGCTGGTATTCAATTGAAACCGATGAGAAATGTGTGATCACAGCCTCCTGATGGTGCTAGAAGCAATGACCCCTTCAGTGTTTGTTCAATGGAGCACGTAGATCTCCATCACATTCATGCCACCCCTTAAAAGGCAGTGTGACACGTGACAACCTGCCCAAGTGCCTGGCAACAAAGTGAATTTTGATGAAGGTACTTTTTTTCCACATCAGGATTCAGCTCCACAGCCAGATCGTTGAGTTTTGTTTTGAAAACACTCGTGATTCCCAGACGAAATGATGACATTGGACCCACTGACCCCTGTGTTAAACCATCAGAAAGGATATATGGAAGGGAAAGACCTGACTGTCAACACGCTGAAACTGGGAATTAGGTTTCCAGCCACTAGCAGTGTGAAGTGGTAGGGATCTACAGAGGCAAGCTGTCTACAGTGTTTTAGAAAAGGAGCATGAAAAGTCTGTCAAAGGCACTGAATGAATGCTATTTGATATCTGTGGTAAGAGTTCTTAAGCATCTGATTTGGTGTAGACCTTGAAGAGTGGTCACATTTCTTTTTGTTAACCTTATTAATTTGTCATGTAGACTATCACATTAATTTTAGTGTCCTGGGATTCCACTTGTTCCCTTTAGGAGTCAGAAAGGGACTTACCTCCTTTTCATAGGATCTTGATTAGAAAGGAGAAAGATTTCAGTTTTAACTCCCTTGAAGTATTCAAGAACTGCTACAGATAAACACAGGATGCACTTACTAGTGTTAACATCTTGCAGTTGCCTGATGAATGGAATTTGCTTACACATTCCTCATCGTACTAATAAGCAATGTGAAGTCAAGAAGGCATTTTCTCCCTGGTTGTGTTGATTTGCCTTCATCTTACCTTCCTCTGAGATGTAGTCAAGCACCTTTTGATCACGTTATACGTTCCAGAGACCCTACTCCTTGTAGAAGGCCATGATCAGGACTTAAAACTCTCTAGGTCTCTTCCTACATCAAAGAGGAATTAATTATAGGCCTGCCATTAAAAAGAAAGAAAGAAACAAACAAAAACAACAAAGCCTACAGTGGTAGACCTGTAAAGACATCTGTAAATTGATGAACCATGATCTACTTTTAACATCAACTCGAATTTGCTGCAACTCCCTGAAAACACTTGCAGAAACCTTTTAGGAGCTCATCTCCCTGCAGATCAAGGGAGACTGAGAGGGAGATCCAGCTGCATTTTGGATGCTGATCTGCAAGTCATTAATAGGGAAGTAGGTCTCCCTCACCTGTAAAGCAAACCTGTGCCAAAGGTGGCCTACATGTGCAGAGAGCTGCGGGAATCCTGCGGCACTTCAGGATGGAACTAGGAAAAATATCAGACGTAAACAAAGCTTGCAAGCTGCACTGCACCTGTTGTTTGAGCTGTAAGGCTAAGTACATTTTTCAGTCTCTATTGTATTTCTAGGAAACAATTAGACTGCCTTGCCCTTTACAACCTCTAATATTTAATAGAACAAGGAAATAAGCTTAAGGCAATTAGACAATGTCCACAGCCTAATCACTCTAGAATTGCCTATGCATGTTTATAGCAAGGCAGAGCCTCTTCTCTGCCAAGTTATTTCTTATCACACTGGATGAATATCCTAGAGTAGAATAATACTTTTACTTCCCTTTCAACATATTTCCGCATTGCTTGTTATCATTTGTCTAAGAGAGGCTCCTAAACTCTGCTCTTCAAAGGGGAAATCTGACATTTTCCAGGATTCATTTCTTCTGTCTTTTTCAGAAATATAATTGTAAGTCATTTCAAAGTGGAGGATCCTCTTTACCAAGGGCAAGCACTTCCTTGTAGGCATTTTAAGCTCCTAATTGGTTTGTTTATTGGAAATCTACCATTTAATACTCTAAACAATATTAGGGACACCAGCTTGTAAATAAGCGGGCATCTGATGAAAGTAATCAATGAATACTAAGAGCATAAGGAAGCAAAAAGGGATTAGGTTTCCTCCTTGCGTTTCAGCATGGTTTTCTCTCCAATTCCCTAATGTTTAAAAACAAATAATAAGAAAGGATAATTATGTTTGGTCTACAAACTTTAATGGGGAAACAAACAAAACAAATTTTCCAACTGAATTCCCAGTTTTAACAGCATGGTTTACAGTCATTCCATAGGGTGTTTGATGGTCATCATCTTTACATGGGGAGACAGCATCTTTTCTGTTGAAATAGACAACAAAAGTGGTATTTCCATTGTTTGGTGGTAAGGGTGTGAATCCCCTGTGATGAAGCCATTCAAGTACATGAATTATTTTACATGAAAGAACTATTCTCATTTAGTGAATCCTCAAATTGAGATTTGGAAGTTTCCATTCACTATTTGCTTTGAGCCATTATTAAGAGAAGAAATTGAGTTTTTTTTCTTTTTTTTTCTTTTTCTTTTTTTTTTTTGTGTGGCAGAGAACCTATTAGAAATTTCAATGAAAAATATAGGACTGTTTTGTCTCAACAACTTAGCTGAAGAGTTCCCCTCAATTGAAATGTTCTAGTCTGACTTGCTGAAATGAACCTGTGTTCTAGGCTTTTTCATCATTAAGCTGTGTTTCTGTGATGTGGTGTGTTAGAGCTATAGTCTCCGAAGTGGTTTGAATCTTTTTCCCTTTGTAGGAGGAAAGCTTTATGGTCAGATTACATCTCTTGTCGTGTACCAAGTAAAACTTTGTGAAAAGAATGCATGCCTTATAGTAAGCACATGGTGAGCAGTCTTCCAGGCTATTCATTCCACAAGACTAATGAGATTTTGAACTACAGCTCCCATAAATCAATGCCTCGATGGGACAATACTACTGAACTGATTGGAAGCAAAGTACCTCATGTCAGATCGGCAAAACAAGAATATTCCGATATGATTTATTCCATAGACATTCATCATCACTTTTACCATCTTCTTCAAGACGCACTGATTTTGCAGGACTGCATTTTCTGCCCAGAAATCTTTTATCTAGAAAAAACCCTCACCCTTCCCATTCATTTCATCCTTTTCTAGGTTAAACTACCAAGAAAGAAGATTATCAGTGCAGGAGCTGTATGTAACTATCTGTGGACCTGTTTGTGCTAGCTTTACATGCGTACATATGTCTATATAAATATACATATGAAGTTTTATAAGTGCTCTATTTATATATTGGTATTGCATCTGGCATCAGAATTCTGAATGGGAGCCACAGACATCTCAGTAAAATAATAAAGAAATATTCAAGTTAAACATTTTCCTCTTTACTGCCAACAAGTTGATCTTTATTCAATGAATTTGCCTTTGCACCAGGTTTGGGGTCACTCAGGCAGGACAAAGATCGAAACTTGGACCCATTTTCTGGGGCTTGGACCCTGGACTCTGAGCCTTGAAGGAGTTTTGAAAGCAGATAACCTTTGATGACAGGAAATAACTTCAGACACATCAGACAGCTACTGGAATACAGCATCCAGCTACAGGCATGCATTTGGGAACATGGCGCAGCCGGGAACAGTCGCCAGACACCGTGTCCCAGTCTAACTCGAGCCACTGTAAATCTTCCATGCGCTCAGAGAGGGGGAAAATAACATCACCAGGCGAGTTCTTCTCAGGTCACCTTATGCAAGAAAAATTTAAAAAAAAACACAGACTGGGCAGGTGGACAAGGGGATCCTGGTTACAGCAGAGTGTCTGAAGCGTTTCTCCTTGAGCCCTGCCAGCAGCAGGAGATAGTGCTCTGTTTTGTTCCTATGCACAGAAGTGAGAATGCAGCAGGGCTTCGATTCCACACTTTAAGTGTATAAAGGTTCTTGAAAAAAAGCACACGCGCACACAGAGCTGGCTGGCCCCTTTTTTCTAGGTACTGGAAGTCAGACTGTCATCTGTGTCAGATTTCCTCTTGGCAGTGGGGCTGGCTGGATCTCCCATCCAAGACTGCTAGCCAATGGCAACAGAAAATTTATCATGACTTGACTTCTAATTGAGCTTGCCTCTTCTTTCTGCTGCAGCCACAGGAGGCTTGGTCTGCTGGTTGTGAGTGGATTTGTGAACGACACCCAAAATGTTCCAGGACAGCAGAGCTGTACAAATAGGGCATACTTTCTTCTGTTTTTTCAACCCCAGAAATAATAATAATAATACCCTGCCTGATTTATAAATAGAAACTGGAGAACCCTTTGGAACTGACTCCATATCCGCTCTGACTGGATGGATGCAGCATTTATTCTTGCTGGAAACTAAAAATCTAGGAATATACCAGGAGCTCCAGTATGGAAGAAGAAGATGGGAGAAATAAAGGCTCCTGGATGGGGAAGATATTTTTCATCTCTGCCAGCTGCTGCTGGTGCCTGGAAAGAGTCATTGTATCTCCCCAAGAGGAAGGAAGGAGAACATCATTCCCAAATATCATCCTACACCTCTGTTTGTGCATAGTGTATTCCTATAATTGAAGGAAGCTCTAGGGGAGAGGATGAGACAAGCAAGTGTGCATCAAGGGATGGAGAGTGTCTGCATCCAAAGCAAAGAACCACCTACCAGGAAAAGAATTTCTTTTGATATGTGGGGAGCAGGGTGATGTGTGGAGATGTGTGAGTACGGGGGATGAGGGGAAGAAGAGTCAAAACGGGACTGGGAAACAATACACAGGTTCAGAGTGTCTTCCATCACTGTGCACCTCCACAAGCCATTCTGGTAGGAAAGGAGAGCAAGGGTGTTACTGGGATGCCTGTAGAAGCAGGAGGCTCCTAGACTCAGCTGCTACATGTCCAGCTTTTCTTCTCTGAGACAGTCAAGACATGGGATGGACAAAGTGCAGAAGGAGAAATGTAGACACAAGCTGCTGTCACAGGAAAGGTCAGTGAAACAGAGCAGTATGCAATCACACCGTCATTGTATCGTACGGCCATGGTATTCATTTCTCATGCATGACCCCGTCTCCTTCCCTTTGCCACTTCATTATGCAGTAAATTAAAACGTCAGGCCCTACTTTCTGTCCCTGAGGCCAAGTAACACAGGACAATTCATGTTCACACAGAAACTTTCCCTCGTCTCCGTCTTACGAAGAAAATGGCCACATCCAAGCTGCCCTTTGGGAAATGCGCCTGGCTCCTGCTACCTTCTCAGCAAAGGATTTCCACAAGTTCACAAAATCGTCTCTGTGCCTACGTCTGGGTCCTGTTTTATTTGCTAGTCAGTGTATAAGCACTATATATTCTTTCCTGGGCTAGGAGGAGACAGCTGTATTTGTCATCTCTCTGAGACAGTAACCCAACTATTTCATTTGAAAGGTCTTCCAATGTTTTGCAACGATGCATGAATGAATATCATTGTCTTTATTTTTGGGTGAAAGCGGTCAAGGGTAAAAGTATTAAGAGACCCAACAACATTTATAAGATGTGATTGACGAAGCAGTAGCAAGGACCATATCCTCAGTCTCTCAGACTATTCTTTCACCAGCTGAGTGTTTCCCTACCAGCTTCATATCCTTCAAATAGTAAAGAATATATGTTCATAAGCTTTATATATGATTGAGAAACCTCCACCAGTTGTACATTATGTCATGAGAAGCAAGTCATTGGCATGTTCTCTCAAGCTTTAGTGTATGCAGTCCAAACACAGAATGTTTTAAATATATTTAAATATACTGGACCTCGCTTTATGCTTGCAACTGATGAAGAAGATGCACACAATCTGTTTCTTAGGGCTGAGCTGACACTTTGTAAGCCAGTACACAATAGTGGCAAAATGGTTGATAATAGAGAAAATGTGTCTAAAGCCAGCATGGAGTAAATAAACCATGGTGAGCCAAAGCAATCTGCAGGAAGCCACATTTTGGAACGTCTAAGATAGAGAAGAAGTACAAATCCAAGAGTTTTCTGGAGTTTATGTGAATTGTGAGAGATGAGAGCAGGAATCCAGCTCTAAAATAAGTAATGAAAGAGGAGTTTAATTGCAAGAATGTACATTGATTTTTATCTGTGTCTAGTTTTACTTCCCCCTAGATGATTCACGGTCTGTGTTTGACAGTTTTCTCTGAGCGTGTGTTACACTGACAAGCCAACTGCACAGATACATGTGGGCACAAAAGTACAGGAAATATCAAGAGAAGAGCAAGTCCTCTCTAACAGCTTGTGATACCTTCATTTATATGGTTATTAAGGCCTTAATGTTGTTTAAGTGACTCCATTAAAAAGAACTGAATGGGTTGGATATCAACTGGCCCGTGCCTGTCAAATCCAGCTGAGGAAGTTTTCTCGTTTCCTGTGTACTTGTGAAATATTTTCTGCCCCTCATCATGTCTCAGTGTTGTATTATTTTCTGTCTTTGCCTCCATACCTCAAGGCTATGCTGATAACCCCTTAAAAGGAGCTGTCAAAGAGGGAGCAGAGGCACAGTGAGCCTGCAGAACTTCACTGAAAGCACATCTTGACTTTTCAGCAGAGGCAGAACTGGGAAAAGTGCTCTCTGGGACCTGAAGTGGTGTTCCATTCAGTGCCTGTATGTTCGGCACATCATCTAGCTCAGAGTCATCTTGAGAACAGTCCTCCAAGAGTGTCTTGGGATCATATTCCTGAAGGAAGCTGTTCCTCTAAAGCTACTCAAAGAGGATAAATTAAACAAATAAGGAAAACCAAGACAGAAAATGAATATTATCTCACTGAATGTACAAAGTGTAGAAGGAGGATTTCAGTTCCTTGCTGTCCATCACTCTTGGGTCTTCAGATCCCCTCCGTGAACTGAAGCCTCTGGACACTGGCTCCTCTCTCTCAGTAGTTTAGTAAAGGCCTTTCTGTTGCACCTGTATGTTCTTTTAAGCCTTGGTACTTCAGGCAGACCACACACTGTCTAGGAAAGGCCCACTGTCCATTTCTCCTTGTTCCCCACAGGTTGCAGTGGCCACTTACATGGCATGTTCCCTGTTGGTACCTCACTCCTTCTCTGGATAGATTTGTTGTTTGTCCTGGGCATCTTACCATTATTTAGCCTGACATGACACTACATGAAAGGACAACAGAAAAGCGGTAAGCAGTTGTTTTACTCTAAATGTATGGGAAAAAGTCAGAGCCAAATTTCAGTTGATGTGATGTTCTGTGCACCTGTTTATTAGGGTCTCCACTAAGCTTAATCTCAACTTGAAAATATATACAATGCCAGCTCTCATTCTGCAACTACAAAACAGAACAGCCTGGAAAATTCTCTGACGCTTCCAGCATGGATTAGTCACCCTTCTGGTAAGGCTCTGGCAACTCTCATTAATGGTCAGTCCAACAGGTGGGGCTGACATACCAGGGACCTTAGTTCATCCCACTGCTCTGCCAGTACCAGGACTGATCCTTCCTGAGAACTACGGGTGCAAATCACACCAGCTTCCAGAGAACAGGGCTTGTTCAGCACATTCCTATATTCAGTGTATGAGAACTCACATACAACACAGCACCACAGTCTCGCTGCTTTTCTGATGACATGAAATGTTCCTTTCTGCTGTCGTTTATTCGTGACTGTTATTGATTGCTTGCTTGACTTTTCTTTTAAATTATCATCCATTCGAGGATAATTTAAAAGTCCTGGTTGAATTCCAGATTGCTCTTTCTCCTTTTCTCTCCTGTCATTTCCATTTGGTCTACTCTTTTCTTTCCTTAGAATTCACTTCTGAAGATTTAATAGGAACTGCTAGAGCTCTACTGCATTAGTCCACAGAAACATTCCATTTCAGTAAAGTGACAATTTTTAAAAGCACCCGCAATGAAAGATGAGAACGCTAAGTTGGGCCTTGTAACAAGCGTTTAGCTCATGACCCTATTGCCGTGCTCATGTGACTGGATGGAACATCAAACTTCTGCAAGTCAGGAAATACCAGAATAAAAACCTTTTCATGTTATGATTCCATCTTCATCCACAAGATCCCGGTTTTATCTGGGACCCCAGCCAACACTGAAGGTGTGTGTGTCTGACCATATACAGTGTTGATCCAGACACTGGCTTGCTGAGATAATATCCTGGCATGACCTTGGACCTTGCAGCTATAGACTTGCTTGACACTCACTGCTGTTGGTCGACCCTGGCAGCCTGCGGGACTGTATCAGTCAAGGCCATAAAACGACCCATGTGCACCTCTACCCCAGCTCCTTTGTCCACATGTCAACTAGTTGGTCATCTCCATCCTTGCTGCTTCCTTCAGCTCTCTGCTGAGATTATTTAACTCACTAAGAAGGCACAGTAATCATCTCCTCTTCCATTCCTGTTTAATTTTCTGACTTATTTCTGTGTGTTAATCTGACTTCTGGAGGAATCTGATGAAGGCAAGATTGGTGCAGGGTAAGAGGCACAAATGTGTGGTCAGCAGTGTGGATGGGTGGTGGGTGCTTGTAGGAGGAAAAAGTTGTCTCTTACCCATCTAGAAACAGAGAGTTGATATGTTGGCTTGGTCTGCCTCAAGAAGCAGTACTCCAAGCCAGATGCGTCCAATTGCTTTTTCTTGTTTCTCTTCCCAGCTGTAAAGGAAACATCAGACTCTTGATATCTGAAGTACTTCATTAGCATTAACCAGTGGATTAAGAAAAGGATGTATTATTAAATGTTGCTGGATATGTGGAGACTGCAGCATGCACAGAAAATGTCAACAATTTCCCAGGATTTGGGGAAGTGGAAGAGAAGTATGTTTGATGTGAAATGTTTATGACCTGTTTTTTCAGCACATTGAGCCTTTGCAACATTTGCTTTTGCTCAGGGTACAGGTCCCAGATGAAAGCTGCATTTTTTTTTCAGTTTCCTTTCTGTTTTAGAGCCCAATTCTTGGTTTACTGCCGTGGCTGTCAGGTTGAAGTACAACTCTATGTAGTTTAAACTGAGAAGGTTAACAGATCCAAGTGAAAAATCTGTTTACCTTGGAGTTTTTTAAATGTCATCCAGTCATTTCCATTGCTTGTGGCTTTCAAAGTTATTATTTTGAATAGTAATAGCACTGTGGCATATAAGTGTTCAGCTTTATAACAGAGGCTCATTATCTTAAATTCTCACGACACTGTCATCCATCAGCTTTGAGAAATAAGAAATGTGAATATAAAAAATAAAATAAGAATCCATCAGCTCTGGAAAATAAGAAAAGTGTACGTAAAAAATAAAATAAGAACGTTATGTTTTTATGCTTTTTCTCTTATATGATGACTACTTATTGCTATTATTTCAGCTTCTAGATTTTGAGTTTCATAAAGTCGTATTGCCAAGCAGCAACGGTTACACCTAAAAATTAAGTTCAGATCCAAGAAAGCACTTAGTCTTTAATAAAGCAGGAGTTAGGAGACAAGGTGTTAATTTTGTTCTGTATGCTCCACTGCATTGAAACTGAGTCTGAGTTTCTTTTCCAGACACCCGAGTCCAGGAGACAAGGTTTGAAATCTCATCAGAAATGATGAGACTGCAAAAATTGAATGTTACTACAAAAATACACTGCACTGAAATGCACTCCAAGGGTGGGAAAGGAAGTGCTGTTTCTAAGATTTTTGTGGATGGATTGCCTCTAACAGGTTGGTCTTCAAGAAAGACCATGCTTTTCAAGGTATTTGGGAGCATCAAGGATCATCTTCACTTTTGCTTTACGAAGACATTCCTCTGGAGAAGCTGAAAAATGAAGAATGATAGGTACAAACCTAGAATTTCAAAAGATTTCAGGGTATTTTTCCCTTCTGCTCCCATTGTGTGCCTTCCTTCCTGTTCTGATTGTGAACAACAGGAGTCAGGCACTTGAAAGCTGAGATAGAAATAATTAGGTAAATATATGACATGCTAGAAATTGATGGATTTTTCCTCCTCTTTTGCTGTTTTGCTCTTGCTCCTGCAAAGCAAGAGGGCTGTCTGTGAAGTCATTCCTTTCACAAAGATCAGACTGTTTTCAGCAAAGCAGCCATGGTCTACAGGAAGGTCTTTTGACCTGTCAATCAGGAACTATCAGAAGGAGATTGCACCAAGTTAGGCACTGCCCTTAATTGCAGGTTCAGGCTCCTTTCCCTACCGTACCCTTGTGCTCACTCAGGGCTGGTGCTCTTTGAGTGCTCACATTGTTCCAAATTCACCCATTATCAAAGTTCATAGAGAAAAAACAGTGACAGAAGACATAAAGGCTCCAGCAAAAAGAAAAAAGGAAAGCAGAGGTTTTCTTCTTTAAGCTGCAACTTCTTTTGTGTTTTCAGTCCTTGTTCCCCATCTAGTGAGTTAAGTTGGTGAAAAATGCTTATTATTGGCAGTCAGAGGCTGGAAACCATTCAGCTCACAGTGTGCCTTCACTTGGCAGAAATAGTGTTTCACTGAAATCTATCAGCCATTCCAACTCATTTCCGGCATAATACATTAATGAGATGTAGCAACAGTGAGCAGAGTAGTAGAACTTATTCAAGCAAAAATGAAGAGCCCTCTTGCAATATCATTGCCAGGGTTGACAGAATATGTTTACCTAAACAAAGGTATCCTGAACTAAACAAAAAGTTTTAGGATATCTGCCAGACCTCCAGCTTCCTTTTGGTAGGGCGAGGGTCTCTGCTCTCTGATTAATGTATGCAAGTTGTTTAGGGCGAAGGATTCTTGGAAAGATTTCTCATACAGATGGCAGATGGTGAAATTAATGGAACACTGTCAAAATCAGGAATCGTTGGCTTAAATATCAGTATCCAGTGCCACTTGCTGTCCTGGGATGTCTCACCTGGCCTTCTTTTTCCAACCCCAGGTGGTGTCATGTCTACAGACTCAGTGGGACATCTGAGACACCTTGGTGCATTTCTACTACTATCAAATATCTGTGTGTATGAAACTGTGTGGCCTCAATGCCACAGCAACGAATTGAATCACTGCTGGCTCTGCTCGTGGTATTATTTGGATCTGAGTTGACTATAATTGAACCTCAGATATCACTGGCACATGGAGACATCTTTACTACAATTCCTTAATCAAAAAGGGACTCTGGCATACGCCTTTTTCCTCTTGCCATCTTTCTCTGAAATGTTCTTTAAGATAATAATCTGTAAAACATTCTGCATTTTTAGTTCTGCAGTCAGATCTGTCACTTGAAAATATACCCAGAAGCTCCTCTGGTATTTAAAACAGTGATTTCAGAGTCATTAGCACTCCAATTAAGTTACTTTGATTTGCTATGGATACATTTCTCCGGAGAGTTAGTTTTGATGTAGCACATCCAGAATCCTAAAACGCTGCTTAACTTATATCTATTTCTATTTCAGGCACTGCATGAGTTTTCCCACTTAGAAGAACACAGCCAGGACTCAGCAGCTGCCACAATTACAAAAATTGCACCAATAACAGCAACACAGTGCTAGGCAATATGGGAAAAGCAGCAAAAGCTTACTGTCACTTGCTAACTGTTCTGTGCTTTAAATATCAGCTTGGTTTGCCAAACCCATCCATGTTTTCTGCTTATCGGGATGATTTCTCAGAGCAAAAACATATTGTAAAGTTTTCCAAAGATGCTGTTGTCAGCCTAAGCTGGACCCCTGGCATTCTTAAATCTTACCAATCTCTTTGGGTTTAGAAGGGAGCAGAGATTTATATCCATGGAAAGAACATGTGAAGGTGATTGAATTCAATACTGACACACAAAAAAGAAAGAAAGTACAATAAATCCCAATTTACAAGCAGTGCCAGATTTTCCAGAAGCTTCTTAGATTTAAATATGGATTTAAGTTGTGTTATAAAGCCTGGCCAGTGTTACAAATCTGTTTTTTTTTATTTTAAAGAGCCATTGATTTGGATATTGCTCGCTGAGTTTTGCAGGTGTTTCTTTGCTGATAATCGTTTGCAGTGATGTATGAACATGCCTAAATGTTGTATCCCCTCAATATGGTGGCGAAAGGAGTATTACCTGAAGGTGGCCTACAGGAAAGATGGGGAGGGACTTTTTATAAGGGCATGTAGCAACAGGACAAGGGGAAATGGCTTTAAACTGAAAGGTTTAGACTAGATATTAGGAAGAAATTCTTTCCTGCGAGGGTGGTAAGACACTGGAACAGGTTGCCCAGAGAGGCTGTGGATGCCCCCTCCCTGGAAGCACTCAAGGCCGGGCTGGATGGGGCTGTGAGCAACCTGGTCTAGAGGGAGGTGTCCCTGCCTATAGCAGGGGGGTTGGAACTAGATGATCTTAGAGGTGCCTTCCAATCCAAACCATTCTATGATTCTGACTCTATGATTACCCACTCTGAAAGGATTTGTCTCACACTTCAGTATCCTACTCAAGCAATCCAAATTTTCCACTTCTCTGTTGATAACTGAGTATTTTTCATTGTGTGAAGATTCAAGGCTGTCAGTTGTTATAAACCCATGTTGGGTTCCTGCTGATTTGAACAAGATCCTACCTCCTTGCAATAAGATGCTGAGCAAAAGCCTTTTCTACTCACCCCATTGCCTATTGCTAATGACACATGATGGCAATTCTGATCAGGCTGTCAGAGGGCAAAAAACAGTAGCCATTCCACAGAATATCATTTGATATGAATAACGAATGAGCACATTTGACATCAGGCCTAATCCTCTCTCTATGCTCTCAGATTTGCCAATCATTTACAATGCTTCAAAAATGTCAGTGTAAATTTGGAAGAATTGGGTGGCTTTGAATGGTTAAAATGCAAATATGAAATTATTTGGGATAATATTAGGATACTGAGAACTCTGGAGCTTGTTAGCCAGTATAAATAACTGAAAAGATTGGGATTTTGTTCAATATAAAGGCTGTGTGAAGTTCACTGTTGACCTCAGTGAATGTGGAGTAAGGTCAGGTAACTGGACAACATGAGGCAATGCCATTTCCCATATTCATAAAGAATTATTTTCCAAGAAGCTAAAAAAGAAACCGGGAATTGTTGAAAATACAGGCAGTTGTATGTGATTTTCTATTTTTCTTTTTTTTCCCTCTGGAGAAGGGATATTTGTTATGTAAAAAAGTGCTGTTCTGTAATGCTTTGTGTGTGGAAAGCTGAATGTGGAAATGATGAAGGAGAATTTTGGCAGCCTGGCCTTCCATGTGTGAAAAGACTTAAGAGGCTTGGATGTCATCTTGTTTTTCCTTTGCTGAGTGAGGAATCTGATCCAATCTCTTCAGTGATGCTTTTTCCGTTTTAGATTGGCTATGGAAAGAAAATAATCTTTTGAAGCATTTGAAATTGTTTTGCTAATGATTGTCCCATCAGGGAAGGGGATTTTGTACCCCTAAATAGGACTGGCAGACTGACGCAGCTGCATTCCTGTTGGCATACATGAACATATCAGACTCTTAAAACGTGGGTTATGAGCACAAAAATAACAGCCTGCTATGGTTGTTATTCTCTGAAGTGAATCCTTAGAGTGGCAGAGGCTTATGTTTCCTTTCTGAGGATCTCAGATCTTCATTTGATAAGTCTCTATAAATTCCATGATGAGGAAGCTGCAAGTCTTGCTCTGGCTACTAAACCTTTCCCTGCCTCGAGATTACAGTTTTCCATGTAGTACCACCCTCCTGAAAATGCCTTGATAACAATTATGTGCAACATTCTGACAAGTGGAGATATCTCCTGTCTTGCAGTTATGTCTCCACCTCTACATCCAAAAACGTTGCCGTCTTCCAGCCTTCTTTCCTGAAGAAAAGTATCACTTAAAGCTTCTATGGCTTTGAATAAGTTATAAATTCCAGCACAAAACCTGTGTCACCTGTAGTATCACTCTGCAGGCAACCAAGGCTTGAAAAGCACTGTATCGTATCCCAAGGAAGTGACAAGTGCTCCTTGTGATGTGAGGGCACATCAGATGTCTGATCCAGAGCAAAAGGCAATTCTGTTTGAAGGCAGATAGTACTTACATGCTTTCTTCACTGCTTACAGTGGTATCTCTGTGCAGAATACTTTGCACACTTTTCAGCTATATTATCTGCTTGTTCACACAAAGCACAGGATGAGCACTACCTGTCATGCAGTACTTTAATTTTTTTCTGCCTTCCTAAGAAAAATCACCCATTCACACTGTTTGATTGTGTCTGCTTATCTGTTTGCAAGTCTCTTCATCTTACCTCCACATCCTTCTCGACTATGACTTCTTAACAACAGAAACTGTCAACTGAATTCAATAGATGTAATCTCAAAGATGTGGATTGCCCAGAGGATTTGCAGCAAAACGTCCCCAGATAGAGGAGAGAAATCTCCCTAATATCTTCCCTAATGTAAAGAAGAATAATCTTAACCTTTATAGGCATCGGAGGATCTACACAGGAAAGAGCCACTGTAAACCAGACTTCCTTAGTTTCACCGCTACTTGAAGTAGAGCGTTTCCAAATTACAACAGGGCCCCATTGTTAATCCCAATCCTGGATGTCATCAGCACACTCTCACTGGGCTAATTTTTCAACACATTCCACCACCTCCTCATACATAATTTTCCTCTTAAAGGCCTTATAAGTGCAGTAATTTAAGATCCAGCCCACTCCTTCTTCCTCTGATGAGGCTCTTTGGGCAAACTCCTCTCACATTAATGTTACAGTGGAGCCCCTGAGAAGCTTGAACTTCTGGAAATAACCTTGGCAGCCAACTGGTAGTTAATGAAAATTTGACCTAATACTGTAGAAATATATCCAAGAAAACAAGCACAAGTCTTATGAACACTTGTTTTTGCTACAATTGGCAGTTAAATCAAAACCCTTCACCGAGGATTTTTAGCTTTCTCTACTTCTATTTGGATGGTGTCTGGTCTTTATTTTTTTTTTCTTTCCTTTTTAGCATTTTCTTAAATGAAGCATTTCTTTTTGAAGAATGCGTGAGTCTGGAGCGTTGTTATTATTGCGTTCCTTCTTTAGATCAAGACATCGAGAAAACAATGCTTAATTTTGATAAAGAATGAATATACCAGGTGAAGAATGAATTCATATGATTACTTTCTGCCATGAGTAGGAATAATCTATTTAATTCTCAAGAAACAGAAAATGATATGCTCAGAAGGCATACCCTGTGAGGAGAAGCTGAAGACCCTTGGGTAATCTGGTCTGGAGAAAACAAGGCTCAGGGGTGACCTCATTGCCCTCTGCAACTTCCTGAGGAAGGGAAGTGGAGATGAAGGTGTCGGTCTTTTCTCCCTGGGGACCAGTGACAAGGATACAAGGGAATGGCACAAAGCTTTGCAAGGAAATATTAGGAAAATTTTCTTTACCCTGTGGATGTTCAAGCACTGGAATAGGCTTCCTAATGAGGTGGATAATGCTCTTGATAACATACTTTTACTTTTGACTAGCCATGAAGTGCTCAGGCAGTTGGTCTTGGTGATCTTTGGAGGTCCCTTCCAAATGAACTATTCTTCTCTTCTCTTCTCTTCTCTTCTCTTCTCTTCTCTTCTCTTCTCTTCTCTTCTCTTCTCTTCTCTTCTCTT
>JANHGO010002083.1:0-31445 GCA_024606505.1 Aquila spilogaster
TATCAATCCATTACAAAACCATGAAAGTACGTACTGCATTTAGATTTAATCCCTGAAACAAAGCCTGTTCCCACCTCGCTTGCATGCAGTTTTCACAGCTGATCTTCCCAGCCACTGAGAAATAAGCAACAGAGAGATCTGAGATTGCTTTTCATTCTGGTAAAGCTATACGTTCTACAATGAAATCACATTTGAATCGCCAGTCTTTGGATATGCACACAAATTCCTAAAATACAGACACCTACTGGCAGATGTATTACCCTCTGCATATGGGTGGATACATGTATTCAAATGTACTTAATTCCAAATTCCATTAAAAACCCATTAGTGACACATTTGTATCAATAGCTGAAAGAGCTTCAGTGCAGTCAGCTAGAAACAACTATTTAGGAAATAGCTGTAAGCTGTGCCAGTGAAAATGAGTTTTCCATTTGGGATTGTCAGTTTGCAGGATTAAACTTAGACTTCGACTTGTGATGATCCAGAAAATATAAACTTTGTGCAGACAGAAGATGCTGAATGGAGAGAAGTGTAAAACACCATCTTCACTGTTTTAATTGCTCACACAACCACTCACTTCTCTGAAACTGTCTTTCATTTTCAGACAGTGCTATAACACATTTCTGGAGCTTAATTGATTTGTGTGTTTACTTGTATGTGAAAAGTAAAACAGAAGCTATAGAGGTCCAACGGCAATGGATTTGGAAGTTAAATTACATACAGTATACAAATACTTTCTTTAATGGTTTTGACATCCTTTTCCCTTTTGTCTATGTTGGAAATACAATATGGACAACAGGATTTCCCAACAGATTTGCTCTCTATGAGTACAAGGCACAGTTCCCAAACTCAGTAGGTTAAGCCCCCATCCTCCAGTCTTTATACAAAAAACACAAATATATAAAAATGTAAGAATATAAAATATACTCTGAAGTGTGGAATAACTAAGTGTAAAGGCAAGAACATCCTACACATGAATATATTGTACTCCAGCAATATTACTTTGACTCTTCTGTTTTGACAGGTAGTTCCAGATCCCTGTTAGTCTTGTATTTAAATTCTGCTTAAAACGTTCAGTTCTCTATACTGTATAATAACACATTTTGTCATTCTATCTGTGCTATATGGTAGCTTAAATACCATAGTAGTGAGGCACTGGAACAGTTTGCCCAGAGAGGTAGTGGAAGTCCCGTCCCTGGAGACATTCAAGGCCAGGCTGGACCAAGTTCTGAGAAACCTGATCTCATTGTAGATGATCCTCTTCATTGCAAGGGAGTTGGTCTAGGTGATCTTTAAGGGTCTTTCCCAACTCAATTCTATAATTCTATTCTATGACTTTATATGGGCTAAGGGAAACTAATACAGTTCAGACTGCAATGCCTTTCTCAGACATTAATTACCCTAGTATTGCTAGGTGTATAGGTGAGTTTTGTTTATTTCCTGTGTCCATCTGGGGCAGAAGTAAATCCAGAGGATGGATGGCTGCATTCCTCAGTGGATGAACCGCAGAGAATGGTCTGCTTTGCTGTATGTGGGTGTTATCTACTGAGCAACACAGAGCTGAAATCTTTAACAAGCTCTTCACAGTAGCATCCAGGAATGCCTTATGGAATAATCTCTATTAATTTAAGATCCTGCAATGTGTACCAAGTAGTTGTAATTATTCCATCAAAGTGCATTACAGTGTTTCTGTCTCTATCAAGTGTAATCTGCCATCAGGTTGTTAATTTGCCTAGGTTATTAAAGCCTCTCACAGTCTTCTCCACCTTTCATTTCCCTGAATTATTCTGTTATATGACCTTTTTTTTAAACCTATTTTTTCTTTCAGATAATATTTTGTTGCGGTACTTTTCTCATATATTCATTCCAAGATTAATTGTTCCATACTGAACTTTCAAGATTTTTATTTCCTCTGTTGTGCATGAGCATATGTTTGTATATTAATTAGTGCCTATCAGGGTATAAATCACATACATTAGAAAAGGTGCCTCATTGCCAATGCAGATCATTAAAAATGAAGGACTTCTTTCCAAAATGTATGAGAAAATCATCTATCTTCCCTTTAAAAGCTCAATCTGATCAGTTCCCAAACTCTTTCTTTATGAGAGCTAGTCAGATATTTCCTTTTCTCATCTCCACATTTTCAAATCAATCGAAATATAGTTATTTTTATAATGTCCCTTTTTACAATGTGTTTCACCTGAAGCATATTCTTACTCCATTTCATATGCAAGTTTCTAAAAGCCGTGTATTATTTATAGGAGAGAATCATAAGTAGAACTATCTCAAATAATTTCCCAACCTTTGCTGTGGGTACATTTTTCAGCACTCCTTATGTCTGAATCAAGATTTGAAATTCAATAAAGTGTTGAAATCTGATGCAAATGAAGAACTCTACTACTCACAGGAGCTTCAAAGGTTTTCTAATAGTAAAATAAATTCCTGCTATACTGCTAGTAGTTGGTTCGAGAAGTGTCTTTGAGAATAATTGTCTTCCAATAAGTTACAAAGAACTCATCCAAATTGGTGGCAACATTGAATTCCCTGCAACTCTAAGCAAGACTTTCTTGATGCTCCTTGCAAAATACACTGGGCATGGATGTACCTGGGAGGGTGGAGAAAGACGGGGTAATTCCCTCAGCAGCCTCCATCTTCTTTCCACTTGTGTTCTCAGTGCATTGCCACTGCCAGCTATGCAGCAGTAGCAAAAAAAGTGTGAAGAGACCAAACCCATTTGCCAGCTTTGTCCATCAGACCCATCACATCACACCTGATGTGGGGACAGATGCCTCCTTGGGCTGATGGGTCTCAGCGCCCTGCTCTGCACTATCATGCTGTGGTGGCTGTGCCAAGCACACATAGCTGCTCCCAGCAATGTGAAGTCACATTGCTCAAAAGGAGTAAACACATTCATTTATTCTTTCCCTCCTCTCATCCCTTAGCTACAGGCAACACAGGGTTTTTTGTTTAACTTCGGGGAGAAAAGATAGCTCTTAACATGCTCTTAACGTTGGTCTACTAGAATGAGATGTGTCCAGGGTGCTTCAGGACACATGCCAGCTGATAGATAGAGCAGCAAGAGATTTTTTAGAGAAAGAAGAGGAAAGAACAGAACAAGCCTTGAACCTAGCTATTGGCTGTATTTGAGGAAAAAAAAAAGATATTTTGAGCTTGCTAACAAGGTCTGCTATCTTTTGTTTATTTAGAGGAAGGTCTGAAACAAGGGCATTACAATTCAGTGTAAGCAGCAGACACATATCATGCAGGATATGAAGGATTTATTTTTTTTTAAACTAGGATAGCCATCCTTGAGCAACTCAGCTTGGTAAATCTTCACCTGAGAGATTTGAATCATACCCAATGTTCATCATGCTTACCTCTCCCAGTGTAAGAGAATGTTAAGCAGGTCTAAAAGGTGCCAACCTGCTCTTTCAAAACCAGCTTATTTGCACATCATACTGTGCTGCAATTTATTTTAAAAGGAAATTTACCCTTCTCATCAAGCTGGTGGTGTTTACACGATCTGAAGTATGTAGATACACAGGCAAGGAGAGGGATAGCCATCGTAAATCATTACCCTGGCAGTGCTCCAAGGCCTCAGGGCTTCAGCTGTTGCACTCACAGAGCAGATATAAGCTTTACATAGAATTAATTCAAGCCAGTTACAATAATATACCTATGTAAGTCTTGTGAAAATTACCTTTTTTTTTTGTTTTCTGGAAACACTTGAAAGTTATCTAGTAACAGATATAGAGAGATAATACGTGATCATACAAATAATAGAGAGGACTTTGAAGAGGTTATATCAGTGATCATTTATAAACTCCAACTGACATGCTCTAATAGAAAATCTTGGGGAGGTGGAAATGGAAGAATATAATAAGAAGTCTCAACTTAAGACACTTTGTTTCAATATAATCTTATTTATATCAAGTCAGTTTTAAAGACTCTACAACATAATTAGCGTCACTGTAAAAGAGCAATAAAGACTTTATCTCCTAGGTTTTTTTTTGTTGGAATTAAGACTAAATATACAGACACATATTCCCTTGGATGATGTGGTTTAATCAGGTTGTTTTTTAAAAGGCTTTTTTCAAACTGATCAGAATTACTGAGATATGTCAGAGAAGGTTTGTTGCCATGAATAAGCCCTTAATAATATTTCACAGCTGATTACTTTGTGTATTAGTTTGTCCTTGAGTGAAAGGAAAGGGTCAGTGGGACCCTTGTACATGTCTGGGCACAGCAAAGGAGGAGTAATCACCTGGTGACAGCACTGGAAAAACAGAGAAGGAATAGTAATGGAGAAAAAGAGACAGGAATTAACCAGCAGAGACAGCTGGCATACCCCAGACTATCTGCTGGTTTAAGAGACAACCTTCTCTTCTTTTTGAAGTATGGACTGCCTCTGCTCAAGTTCGTTGGTTTAGAGTAAAGGCAGTTATCTCACATTTATGCAGCCCCTGAGCAGGTCCTCACCCAGCAATTCTCTTTAAACCTGGAAAAGGTCAGGCCCTAGGTCCTTCAGTCTTTATTATTAAAAGCTTCCTGCATGGTTTACTGGAGAGAAAGAGGCAGTGACCTTACATTTAATCTCATCAAAGTCTCTGTGCTGTAACTTACTTAAAAGACTCCTTATGCAGGGTAGCTTTAGCCAAGGAGTCTTTTGCCAGACAATGTTATTTTTAAAGCAGCGTGCAAAATATCCCTTTGCTGCAGACTCCAACTGCTGACTAAGCAGACTCTTCACTGCCTGCAGAAAAGAGACCGAGAGAGCACTGAGGGAAACTGCCTATAGACAAACCCATCCCATATGCATGCAAAACCCAGTGGAAATCAGTTGTGAGGCCATGCAGCTTGTGTAGCGATACATGTGATTTATGGCAAGGCAAACAGAATCCCCTCTGTTTGGTGCTTTATTTTTTTAATGCTTCAGCCTGTACAAAGTTAATTTTCTACTAATGAAGTAAAATAGAGGAGTAATTAACTCCTCAGCTTGTGCATATGTTTCCCCCACATGCTATTCCTGGGTTTCTGATGTGCACAGGACTTCCTCTTTTACTCATTGTTTGAATTTCTCTGTTTAAAATGCAGCAGACGTATCAAAGAAATGTTTCTGCTGCGAGATCTGCGCTCACAGTCTGATAAATCCCTTGTCACATTTGCTCTGCTTTGTACTTGGAAAGACTCTCACTTGCTTTTCTTGTTTGTACAACTCTGTGGTTTTTTTTGTGTGTGCACTCTCTGAGTTGGGATGAGCCCGTTGATGATGATGGTTTCTGAGCACAGCTTCCTGTTCTGCATTTGGCTTTTCTCCACAGGGCTTAGGCGGAGCTGGATGATGCATGAAAGGTCCATAGTCTGCCTCAGAAGAGCCCCTCCTTGATCATTTCCAGTGAAAAGAGGCACTGCACCATTCACCTCTTCTTCGGAAAACTCCTTGAGCCAAATTATTATTTTTAAAGAGGAAACGTCACTGGAGGTGTTTCAGGTCAGGTTGGATAGGGCCCTAGGCAGACAGATCTGGTGGGTGGCAACCCTGCCCATGCTGGTGGAGTTGGAACTAGATGGTCTTTAAAGTCCCTTCCAACACATTCTATGATTCTGTGTTTCTATGAAGTAATGAGTAAAAAAAATACGGTCTTTTACCAAGTACAAAGCAAGAGGTTCAATTTCTTATAATTATCTTGGAGAGATAATGTCACCTCTCCATAGTTCATGTGAAGGAGGGAAATGCTGCTTACTGTGGTTACCAGTCAGTTCATACATTGTGAAGCTAAATCACGACCCTTTGGCCTTGCACAGCCCCACTCGTAGTGAAAAACATGCAGAGAAAGCAGGCAGAAGGAAGGCCTGGCTCACCTTGCTGCTTGGCTGGCTCTCCCAGGAGCAGGACTCCGTCTCCTGTGGCACGACACCCCGGGGGAAGGAGTGGTCACCCAGGCAGGTCTGGCACAGGGGGGCCTCCATCTCCGCATCCTCTGGTGGTAAGTGCATCACAGTGGGTCCTGGGTACTTGAGGCTGGCATTTGAGTGCTTTTCCACACTAACCATCGGGCTCTTAATCCACCTTCGTACCTGTCAACAGAGAAAGAGATTACAGTCTCCTGTTGCACGCTTTATGGCAGCAGCTAATATAGAGCAGCAGGGTTTCTGATGTGGATAAAGGCACAGAATTGAAAAAATAATCAGACACCATGATGGGGTCAGATACCACGTAGACTTTGGTCTGTGAAAACCATAGGGCTCTTTTATGCTGAGATCACTTGGTGCCTTGTGCAAGTCTGTCATCAGTTTATCTACATCACCAGCTTTTCGGACTTTATAAAGATATTAAAGTATATGGTAGACTATTGAGAAGAAGGCAACCACCCAAAGTGAGTACTCCCAGCCTACACTGTTCAATTCTCCTTGTTGACAGAAGGCAGCATGTTATTGCAGGTATGCAACAGCAATCAGGTATGTTTACTGCAGTCCCTTTTCAACAGCAGTATCTTTTGTTCGTCTCTGACTTCTCTGACTTAACGTACTATCTCAGCCTTCTCTGTGCCTCCTGTCACCACATTTGAGGTCATTCTCTCCCATTGACTCACCCTGGAGTTTGACCCTGGCCCCTGCAAGCCTCCTGCCCTGCATTTCTCTTTCCCCACCACTCCCTGTGTGGGACACAGTGTGCTTCATAAGGGAGAGCCTGGCCACTCTCAAGGCGTGACATGAGCCCTTAGCACGTTGTTTGCTCCTCTTTCACTTCTCCCACTGTCTCTTCTACACTATGGGAGGTGAACACTCTGGGCTTTCTAAGTGAGGATCCAGAGACTCTCTTGAGCTGCTTTTTCAAGTCTGTTTGTGCTATGGAAGCAAAGAGACAGACACCTGTTCTCTGTTACATTTACACTCAATCTGTTCAAAGCACAACTGACAAATATACATTTATCTCCGTTCCTATTTACTCTGCCGTTCGGACTTGGGAAATGGGAGCACATGAGGATACATGCTCATGAACTGCGTGCCGGAGCAGCCTCCTGTTTGCTTTGTGGCTTGAAACCTCTGCACATGGGAGCAGGGCAGCGCAGCTCTGCCTCACCCTCGGCTCATATGGCTTCCACTGAAGGAAAGCCAGGAAAAGCAGTTGGCCTCATGCTTCATTAGGAGGTGATGTTTGCCATTAGAGGATGCTTTACATCAGGAAAATAAACATTTTGCGTTACATTAGTCATGGTTGCCAAGTGTTTGATTAGCAGTGGAAGTCTCTGTCACAGCAACTGGTTACCATGATCACTTCTGATAAACAAACAGAGTTAAACGTATCTAACTAGCCTTCTTCTGGTGACTCCACAGTGAGTGATACACCCGCAGCTGCCCTGCTATGCTGGACTGGCGGAAATCTCAAGGCTAGGAACATTTTCGTTTCCTCTCTATGGAAACCAAGCAAATAGACGTCCTTCTGCGGGCAAACGTGCCACTTCCCACTGCATTCTCCATCTGCATTTTCTGCTGATGTTAGTTTGTATGGAGCGTATCAGCTGGAGCTTCTGTGCTCTGGAGCATCTCTACAACCTCAGCCCCCATCTGCCCATCACAGCTCTTGGATGCAATGGATGGCAGGTCATGCTTTGGTAACATATTTTGCAGAATTTAAATTCAAATGCTTAAAGTTCTGTGGAATAATTTTTCCAGGATATTAAAACCAATCTGTGGGTTTTATTGAAGTCTTCTGCTGTCATAATTTCTAAATTAAATAATAGTGCTGATAGATTGTTTGCTCACTGTTTTCCTAATCCAGATTTCTTTGGCTTCATGTTGATGGGTCGAAGCTGCAGGGGGTAGGAGTTATTTTTTTCAGATTTCGTTTCAATAAACACATTTTGAAACCAACCTTTTGACTCTAGCAGGTTTTAACCACTTTTATTTTGCCAAGCACAGTTGTTTATATGTTTGTTAAGCACATCATTAAATATATTACTCTCCCCAAGTAAATTCATGGCTGTGTGTCTTGATCAAATTCCAGAACCTGATATATTGAAAAGAATAATTATGTTTCTGATAATAAAAAAAAAGCTTGATTTTTCAGTGTAGTTAGTGTAGTTTTATGACAGGAAGCATTCAATGTATTGAATGTAATTTTGAAAGGAGTAAATAAGTGCTCATTTTGACATTTTAAAGTTATGCCTGGCGATGTTGTATTTTTTGACCTGGATCTGCCTTTCTTCCATGACATCTTGCATCTTAGGTCATTTATTTAAGGGAGGGCAGCAAGTGTGTATAAAAGAACCAGACAAGGAGTATAGAGGAGGCTGTGTTTCCACGAGGTACAGGGTACACATTAAGTTTTTCTCAAAATGTAAGGGACGTGTACCAGTATTTTGTACAAGACTGCTTGATTGCATATAGCATTAACCCAGGCAGGAATTCTAATACAAATTTTTGATGTTTGATGTTTCCTTAGGCTGAATGATACTCAATTTTATGTTTTCAAATTCATGACTTCTGCAGTATGCGGTTATTCACTTACTTCTGTCATAGCCTTATCTGCTGTGTCACTATCTTGTGTTTCCACTTACAAATTGCTAGTGTGCCTCTGTATTGGGAAGCATTCAAAATGTGACCTGGGTACTCCTGATACAGCAGCTGTTTCAAGTGATCTAGTAGCTATTCCTATTAATGGCAATGAAATATATATTTCAGTGGCATAATGGTCATCAGTGCTCTTGCTTGTGTGAATGGCAACGATGAGAGAAGATAACAGGGCATGCATTTTAGTAAGCTGCACACAACCTAGTGTAGGTGGCACCTTCTGACTGCAGCATCAGCCATCTCCTGGGAGAGCTCAGAGTGAATGCTAAATGATTTATCTTGCTGTTGCTTATTGCAGGCTGACTCCTGGTTTAAACTCAACTGTGCACCTTTTTCTCTGAATGACTTTTTGTTTCTTAAAAACATATTAAATTGATGTTTAAACATGTTAGCTCCATAATGAAAGATGAAAAAGAAGTATGATTACACTCATTGGTCTGGTCATACTGTTGGGTTAAATACAACAGGATTTGGGAGAAAGTAAGGTGAAAAAATTTCTGTAGGAACCAGTTTTGAGACTGAATGGATTAGCAGGACTTTTTTTTTAATAGCTGAAAGCAGTTCAAGTAGGTTAGGCCTTCTGAAGTTCAAATGCACCCACAAAGAAGAGATTTAATTCTACTTCTCTTCTGTTGAACTGGGCAATGTTCATGCTCACAGACCTTCAGCCACATTCACTCAGTCTGCGGTGTGTTGATTTGGCAAAACTCAGCAAAGCCTCAAATCTGTGCTCTGCACCCACTAGTGAGATGCAGGCCAGGGGCTGAGCTGACTGAGTACCTGTGCTTGTTACTCTCAGGCTTTGCCTACACAGATGTGTTAATGTTCATTGACCGAAATATGAATTAGTTAAGTGCACAGCAAAGCGTTGTGTAGACAGTTTGCTCCAGCATTAACACAGACTTAATGTAGCCATTCACTTCACTTATCTAGCTTAAAATATCTCTTCTGATTCTGAATTAAAAGCTCCACGAGGACCTTACTGACATTTTACTAATCTTCTCTCATGTCATATCTTCATCTGATTCAGACTAATGTCCTTCAGTATCCCTCTACAGACAAATTCTACATTTGCCTTTTAACTATCACAGAAAATGCAAACTTGCACGGAAGAGAATGGTAATAGTTACCAGTACTCAGAATGGAGAACCATATGATTCACCACTGACTTTGACGCATACGCCCATCCAAAATCATTGAAAATGTTGACTTGAAACTGGAAACACAAATTGGCAGGACCTCCATGTAGCCAGGCCAAAAGCAAACTTCTGAAGAAAAACAACTTCCCTCGGTTCAGCTCTGCAGGTCTCAGGTTTCTATTGAAGTTTGTGGATTATATATTGCTTCTCAGAGTGACTCACTTCAGTTTGTTGAAAGGTTATGCATACATGTTAGTCATTGAATTTTAAGTCTACACTATAAGTTTTTGTCTAGCTTTAACCTTAATAGACCTCAAAGATTTTTATATATTTAATATTTATATTTATGCTAGACAAGAGCCTTGGATCTACTGATCTCTATTTGACTTGGGCTATCTTAAATGTCAACAAAGATTTCAAAGTGCAAAGCTTCCTTTGAGTTCCTACTTAAAACCTTCAATACTAAATTGCACACACAAAAAAGCATCACACTTTTGAAGAAATTTCTAACAATTGCTTCCCTGAATCACAAAGACAGGAAGATTAGCAAGGAGTAGGCAATAGTTTGTTTTTTAGGGCAGTGTATGATGCACCGATGCTACAGAGCTGGGTGCATAATTCTTCATGGCTGTGTAAGTTATATTTGACTATTTAAATGCATTTTTTTTTTCTTGACATGTTATCCATGTACCAGTAAATAAACTAGAGCCTGATCCCAGTTACAGGGAGCAATTGTGTTCTGAACTGCTTCTGAAATTTTTTGTACTTTCATTTAAAAGGCAAGGCTCTTTAAACCCTCCACGCAATGTTATCCACTGTTACAGGGTATAAGCAGCTGGCTGAAATAATCAAAATAGAACTGAATGGAACAGAAAAGCACTCCCAGTTTCTCAGGCTCCTTCTTTACTGTGGCTTTGTTACTCCTTTTTTACATCAAAAACTCATATCCGCTAGAAATGACTTCTACTGCATGCCTGTAGTAGAGCACCCAGCAGCTTCTGGTTAAGCTATAATTGTGCTTATGAGATTCACTGTTCCCAAAGTAATCCTTTGAACATGCAGCTTCCTAGGTCTGTGCAGATGTTTTTGAGTCTTCTTTGCTGGTAGCGTGAAAAACCTTTGCAGACAGTCAAAGCTGTTCAGTATTACTTTTTCTTGCAGTAAACAAAATTGATGATATTTTTGCCCATTCTTTCACAAGAAGTGACTTCAAAAGAGTGTTGCACACTCTTCTGGGATGTAGTCATCTGTCACTAATCCTAAACTAGATTGAAATATGACTGTTCTTGTTATAAATTAGAGAGTTACCTTAAATACTCTCTTCCCAGCCATGGCATATAACACTGCTGAAAAGTGCACAAGTATTAAAAAGAAAAGAAAAAAAAGCTCTTTATTTCCTGAATCTTGTTTGCTCCAGTTTCTCGTTGCATTACTTGTTAAAAGCATGATATCCAGCAGTGATAATTGCTCAGACTAGAAAATTGCCAGATGTAATTAAATGAGATTTGCCAAGTTCCAGCTTGAGTTGGAAAAACTTGAGTTTTTTCCACTCATGGCTTTTCCTCTTATGTAATAGCAAACAGATACAGCTTTTAATTTCATGTTGCTCAGTTGTCAATGGCATCACTCAGCACAATTCATACTTTAATCAGGTATACCTAAGCCAGTTCTGAACACTGTAATAATGAGCAACATTTTTCACAGAAGAAACACCAGTCTGCTCTCTGGGGGCTGCTACTGGTGCAGATGTGGCTTTGGCTGGAGTGAAGCGGGTGCCATTGGCACCCGTGGAAATCCTCAGGCATCCACCCTTCTTGGATCTGGGAGCTCTGGAAAGGTCACTGATTCTCAGGATAACTTTGGACTGGTTTGCTGGCTTCGTGGTTGTATGCTTTAGTCTCATGGGACTCTTGCTGGGAAGGCCAAGACACCTTGTGCAGAGACCTATCATCTTGCAAGATGAGACCCTTCGTGAATGTGAGAATCACTCCCAGAGCTGCACTTCTGATTTTAGTAGGATTTAGTAATATGAATTAATATATTCCAGAACAGTAAATATTAATATGATTGATGGAGGGCATACATTTGTAGACAAATTTTATAGGCCATTGAAGTATGTAAAACTGGAAACATTTACTAAATACTGAGGGTAAATGATTCTGGAATGGGTTAATGGAGACTGCTGAAATCCACTTGGTGGTCCAGTAAGTATCAGCCAGTTCTCCGTGAAACATCACACCTGTCAACACAGCGAGTATCATATTTAATCTGACTGCCAGTGCTAGCAGATGCTCCATACAACAGCATTTTCTTCATCTGAAATTTTGGATGGGCTTCTTTTCCATTTTTGTGTAGGACTGGAATAAACCACTCAGTGTGTGTTTGAACTCTTCTGTATTTACATTTCCATTTTTCATAAATGTCCCTGTTTGCATCAGTTCATAAGTTTTTATGGCTCTCAGTCAGCTACTGTTTAGTCTACATGTTGCCCAGCAAGTCTCTGGGTATCCATTTCCCTACCAGACAGTATCAAATTCCTTAGCTGTGATCTAGGTCTGTGCATGCGTGTGTTTGCTCTAGTTTTGCCTCCAAGTGATATCAAATGCACTTTTCTCCTTCTCTGATTGCAGTTCACCTGATCCCTTCTTTCCTCTTCTTGCATTATCTAATTGCACCTTGAACCAGGATTTGAATTTTCATCCATTATGTAAACTGTAGGTGGACACAGAGCTCTTGGAATCATCTCCCAGCAGCCTTGGGGGCAACCGTCAGGAAACCTATTTAAATCACAATTAGGGAGATTATGGAATGAAAAGCTCCATTGTTTAAACTGTATGCAGTCATCCACTCAAATGGAAAGTGGTAAATGAGAGTCAGGCTGATTAATGCCCAGGCTGAGATATATCACTACTCTCTAGTTGGCTTCAACATTTAATTTGTCATGTCCCATAGGAAATGCAGCACAGCAACATAATCAGTTTGTCAAATCACCTCAAGCTATTTTCTTCCCTCTGGAGCCCCGAAACGTGTCACTTTGTTGATTAATAATCACATTTCATTTTATAAAGGAAAGTGAAGGACAACTTTCCACTTAGTCATCATTTGTCGCTCTCTGCAAGCCAAAAAGCTTGCTAAAAGCAGGCTGTGGCCAAATAACACAGCACATTGCTTCCACTTTGGCCTAGATGAACATGGCCTGGATTCACAGAGTTCAGCCATCCAAACATGACTGGACAAAAGCTGCTTGCATTTGAGGGAAGGAAGAACAGTTATGGCTCAGGGTGGTGAGATGCAGGGAATAACGATGATGTTTACGTGGATGCCAGTACACTTCAGTCATGGGCAGGATAAGGCAGTATAATTCTGGCTGGCATATGATTCCTCTGAGCCATTGGGAAAGCCGTGCCAGTTCCCTGGGGTTTGCTTTCTCCTTCTATCCTTCTCTTCCTTTGCTGTTTTGTCATAAATTCTTCAACACCTCATGATGGAGAGCCTCCACCTTTGCAGTTGCCTGTAGGTACTACTTCTGTAAGTATCACAAAGAAGAGAGTGACTGTGTATGTGATGGTTTTGAGAGGATGTCCTTCATGATCTTCCTGGCATCCCAGCAACTACTTCAGCCATAAAGGCTGAATTAGAAGATTGACCTATTTTAGTTCTTTTTCTTTAAGTTGTCAGGTATAATAATCTTGTAAAGTCTCCATCTGCCTCTGCCTACATGGACTTATGCCATACAGTCATTGGGCAAGCTGGTTTATTTTAAATGTCCCTTACTCCACAAAGCTCAGTGCCCTTCAGCTCATATCTGCAGGTTTCCTTCCATGGAAACCAGCATGCAGGGAGGAGACTGGGACATTTACCTGGGTCTGAGGGCTGGAAAGTGTTTGCAGGTTCTCCAGACCCAAGTACACACCTGTGGTACATGCTGAGGGTTTGACCTGTCCCGTACCATATCCCTGTTCAAGTTCATTGTGTTGTGGTAAACATCTCAGGCTTTTTTCATGGTTTTGTCATGGTTTTTAATCAGCACTTCATTGCTATTTGTACACACACCCACTTTCCCACACTAAAATATTTCACTTGCTATAACAGCATCTGACAGAAATCAAATCTATCTAAGAGGAAACACAGTAAATGTTTCCATGTTTCTTGTCATTAGAGTTAACACTTGAAGTAAATAAAGCCTATTTTTACAATCTTAGGTGTGAACGACATGTCTCTAAGCAGCAAGTCAGCTAAGGTGAGATTCTTAGAAAATTATGTCAGCAAGTGACTGCAGACAGGCACTAATCCCAAAAGGTTTTGAGTACCGATGTGACTTGAGAAATGTGAGCTCCTCTAAGCATGTGTTTAAGTATTCCAGCTGAACAAGTTGAATATATGAAAGTCAAGGTATGAAGAGCAGCAGAAAACTTGGGCACACCAATAATATCAGTAACAAGGACAAAAACAGTAAAAGCACACAGACAACTGCCTGGCTGTTTTTCCTGTTCCACTCACTGGGGAAGTTCTTGCCAGCTCAAATGGTGCAGCAGAAAGTCTGTAATGCTCACATTTCACATCAATTGCTAAATTGACTTTCGCTCTGTCCTCCTATTGAATGGTTGATTTGTTTGCAATGTGGCACAAAGAAACTTAAACAACAGAACAGGCACCACTTAGGATTTTCCGCTCTTCCTTCCTCCTCTGTTGTCCTTGATAACAATCGTTAGCCTCATGGGATTATTTTCTTTGTGAATAAATAAATAACTGATGTGTTGGGATCAGGTAAGAGTTCTTGGATCAACTGTAAGCACTGATGGCACTTGTTTCTACAGGACATAACACAATAGATTCATTGTCCACACTGATGTATAAACACCCTCTTTCTGCACATTATGTCAAAGAGGAAAACAAAACAAAATGGGGTTTATTGTGCATGAACAAATCTAATCATTCCAGGCTACCAAGTTTAAAAATGCTATTCATCTAGATCAAATAGAAACAACACGAACAATACACCCCCGAATTCTATTAAAACCATTCAAGGCGTCTTATTTGTACCTTCTCTTCTCTATTTTAACTTCAGTAAACCTAGGCAACATTTATTTTAACTCCTGCTCTGATAAACACCACATCCCACATCTATCAGTCGAAGTCTCAAAGGAGTTTGCAAGCTTCTGTGATCTTCTAAGTCATATATAGGGGCCAGGGGATGCAAGTTCAGAAGAGGAACGGCTGCAAAGGTACAAGCATGAAAAACCAGAGGAAAACAAAAGTATCTCACCATGCTTTTTCTCCTTCAAATATATTCCTCCAGTTTCCTCATGCAGTAATTGTTTTGCATTCTTCAGTAGTCTAGGCTGAAATATCACAGCACTGTAAAGCTTAGCTGCAGTATAGGAATAATGGCTGTAGTGGCAGTGCACAGTAGTTGACTGGATGCAGTACCAAATCTCATTCAGTAATCATCCTTAGTTATTCAGTCAAGAATATCACGCTGTTCAGAGGAGTGAAGCGCATTCTGTATGGCCTTAATATAATAACTCTCTTCTTCATAATCTGCGCCTGATACTGCATTTCACTGAACTGATATTTGATGTGGCAGAAGTTGATTGATGCAACATGTTATGCTATATTTCATACCATCTTAATTTTTGTAGATCTTAAAGGCAGCCAGGACCATTAGATGAGGAGATTTGGGATACCCAGTCCTGGCCCTGAAAGATAAACATTTCAAAGTATCCACAGAGCTGCAAGGAGAACCATGTGTCTCAGAAAGCTGCAATGTGTCTGTGATAGCTGCAGGTGGGAGATGACTGTGTTTCACAGGTTGACTCTCTTGCCAGACAAAGCTGGGCTGAGACTCGGCAGTGGGGACCCAGGCAGGCTCACCCGTGCTATGCTCATGGAGGCAGGTGGCCTCACCCCAGCCAGCGAGCTCCGAGGTGGCACTTTTTCACCTGGCAGACCTGTGTGTAACAGAGACAGACTTTGTTCTTCCTTTCCTGAGTCAAAGGAACCATGTTTGCTCACAGGTATATATTCCATGAGAGCATTCACTACTTCTCCTCCAAGATTTTTCTAATGTTAAGTTGCCCTTGCTTTTGAGTTGCTGAGAATAGTGTTTGAGCGGAAACAGAAAGTCCTAAGTGATGAAATTAGCCATTTTAAAATGACATAGACAGATGCCTGCACAGCAGGATGTGAGGAGCCAGCACCTTTAAATCAGCTTTTAAAATATCATTTTATTTTGAGATACACAAGAACTGCCTTAAACTGCCATCTTCAGTGGGGATTTAGGCTAACCTGTGGTAAAGTAGGAGATTTTATAATGTGAGAGTTTTGACAAATATGTCCAGTGCTGAATGTAATCAGTTCTTTTAAGATTGTTCATTGATTTTTCTTCTTAATTTTTCCCAGCAGTGATGATAAAAATGAGCTTATGGGAAGCAACACCAATTGATACACACCGTGTCACTTTAGGGAAACACGTGGTCCTGAATAATTTGGAAAGAAAGCATGCATATTCCTGTAAAAATGGCACAGAGTGAAAGTAAAATTTCTTAATACAAGAGACTCTTATGTTGGTTAACTGTTCAAAACTTTCTGGGCACGATATTCGTTTAAGATAAGCAATGAGATCTAGCTCAGCTCAGTCTATCTGAAAGATGGACCTAAATTTTATGGCTTTTTCTGCTCCCAAAGCTTCAAGGAATATTTATTTTTAGTCGCATTAGGAGAAAATTATTATTTTCCAGTTACTTTTCAGTCTACTCTGAAATTTGTTTTAATTTTATCAAGTTTCCCTTTTCTCTGTGGAGACTGGCTGCCTCCATCCACTTGAGGAATGGGTCTTAGAGACTCTCTTGGAGAGTGAGAAATAACTCAGTGCTTCAAAAATGAAACAGAAAATATAAGAAGAACAAACAAATGTGAAACCTCATCCCATTGCAGTTTTCTTTACCTATAAAACTACAGCTGTTTCAATTTGTGAAACCTAGTAATTTCTCCTGCACCTGTCAAACCTGCCTGGCATTTCAATAAATTGCTCCACATGTTGTTTTTCCTCATATTTTAACATAGCTTGAGAAATATGGTTTTCAAACGGGCTAAGTACAGACCAAAAGCAGTTAGTCTGAGTAAAGAGACATTTTCAAACTACCAGTCATAAACAGTCATTCATATATATTAAAGAAATAAAAGTTCTTCAGTGAAAAATGTAGTAACAGACGCAAAACAGACACATTTGAGAAGTATGGAAACAAGGGAAGCTTTCTTACTGCTGTTTACATTATTTCCCCATCTTAGCTTAGTGTATTTCCACAGGCATACTTGAGTGCACAAGAAATGTATTTCCCAGCTCTTTTATTCTTTGTGGTCTTCATCTCATAAGAAAATGATTTCCGTAAAGATCTTTGTTTTAGAAACACAAGCTGAAGTGTAAGTCACCGATACTGACTCATCAGCTTGAGGGCTGGAGTCTCCCACATGCAAAAGTTGTTAGTTTTGGGAAGCCTGTGAGTGAAGCAGCTTGTTCTGAGTCTCATTCCACACGCTTGGTTGTATGTGGGTTTTCTTTTGCCTAATTCTTAAAAAAAATAAAAATAAAATTAAAAAGTGAAGTCATTTCAGGTGAAAGCCACTAGAAGCTAATGCATTTTCCTCTTAGGAAGTCAAATTTTTTCAGGGTTTGAGGCTGTTCCGGTTAAACAATAACTGTGACATCAGAGAGAAGTATCTACTGGGGAAAATGCTCTGCAGATAGGACGATGTATATGATTTCAGCTCATTTTGTAGATCATTTTTCAGGACTCTTAGTCACCAATGTAAACTATTATGTCAAGAAATAAGTGGAACAGAGAAAGAAGTACCATTTTGCTTAAAGAATTACCTTCATTTAAAGCAAACAGAAACTGAATGAGGGAAGTAGGAGGAAGTGCCTCAGACAGACACGTTAGCCAAGTTTTTAAATGGACTGAACAGTTTTTCTAGTAATGTGACCATGAAATAAGGGAATTCAGGTCACAGCCTAACATTGTAGAGCTGGCCAGTTACTCCTTTGCCAAAGAGAACATTTTCTAAAGCAGTGGTTGTACCAAACTACATAGCACTCGGCTCCTTCCAGCCCCTTCAACTCTCACATCTCACTAGGAATGTGGGCAGCCTCAGTGCCTGGCACACCTGCCTTCAACTAACCTGGTAGAGCCAGTGGGTTACTTTTTAGGTGGCATACCTATGCCAGAGAAACCTAGCACATATGACTGTATCTCACATTAATGCACAGATCTCAAAGACATTTGGGTCTTGAAGATGCTGAGGTTTTCTAAAGCTCGCATAAGTCCCTCCAAGAACTTCATAAAGTATCATTCTAGGCTGGATTCTCCATCAGCTTGCAATGGAGGAGAAACAATCTTTGCCTTCATCTCTACAAGAGCCTGTTAGTTCACAGGCTAACAAACTGGGAAGGTCCAGGTGGGAGAAATTTGGTGAAAAGAAAAAGATTTATTTATGTACCTAACTTCTGGAGGACTGCCAGAGTGCTTGGAACTGAACAGAAAGAGAACCTCATAAGGCTCTTGTCATATCTAATTACAGTTCTGTCAGGCTTTGCGTACACTGAATAATTAGGGGTGAAATGAACAACCTCTCTGTAGCACAGATCTTTTTTTCACTTTAGCATTTTAAATTAATTTTAAATAGAGAAGGAAATAATTAATCTAGTCCAGGCAAGATGTCCTAGAGCAGGCACCTCTGCTCCCTTATCACTGTACTCAGAAGTACAGAACAAAAGAAGAAAAGCCATAAAAAATAAACTTTTGAGTCTGAAATGAAATTTGTTCTTCTCACAGAGAATAGGTGCAGACTATAAGTGTGGAAACTGTGGGCTCAAGAAGAAATGTGCACTAATAGAATCTTCTGACAACATAAATCAAATCTCACAGTCTCCTTATCAAAAACATAGGTCTTCCATCTCCTCCAAGTGCCTTGCAACTCTTGATATGCGCTAGAGAGACACTGTCAAATTGAAATGCTGGAGCTAAAAGAGAAGTGTCAGGGCCAAGGTAATGAATGGAGACTCCAAGTCCCCTCCTGAGGCCTGCATTTCTTCTTGGCTCTTCATCTCTCAGGGGGGCTTGGCAGTGTCAGAGGCCTTGAGCTAGGGGGATGATTGTGCCTAACATGCTGCATGAAATATTACACCTAAAATAACCATGGTAAAAATAGATTTTAAGAAAAATTTGTTCATCCCTTTGTGATTCATTTCAGTGTGCTCAGATACAGCACCATCTATGGTGTGGCATCAAAATTCACCATTTCACGGGGCAGGACAAAAAGTGAGAATAAAGCGACATATGCATATATATATATATATATATGCATACATATCTATGCATGCTATATGTTAACCTGCATATACGTATACTGTTAGGTCAAGACCTTGAGCTCCTTTGTAAAATCCAGTGAGGGTTGTGGATTTTTTGTTTGTTTGTTTTTTGTCTGGAAATAGTTTGTGAAGGAAGTGCAGAAAGATTTCTGCAAGTCTAACTGGGGAACTTCAGTAGAATAGCACTAAGAATGCTATTCAGTTGCTTTGATGGGGCCCAAAAGGTGAGTCTGCACTAAATCTAGCAGACATGTTCTCAGTTTGTCATATACTTCGAATGATGTGTAGGTCGCTGGATAGAAGATACCTTGTTCTCTATATATACCTAGGGAAGTGATGCCCAGAGATGCTGTGCCTAACTACCTCATCACAGCCAAGAATTTGTTTGCAGTGATGACTGGTCTAGACTGATGCCAAGGCATCAGGGGTGTCTTTTCTTCCCCACCAGGTAGAGATATATTCTGTAAAATACATTTGTTTGAGTTAGCTGGTTGTTTCATTTGAAGCAGAACCAGGAAGAATGAACCAGAACTGGGATAAAGACAGAGGGGTGGCTGTGGAAATCTAACCTATGGATGGATCAAATGCCCTGTCATTAGAGAGGCAATGAAAATAGTGGCATTATTTGATTCTCTGAAAATGCCATGAAACTGTCAAACCTTTAAAGCAGTTTAAATGACAAAGATCTTACCACACATTCATTGTGCTGTACTCAATGTGTAAAGGAGCCTAGTTAATCCATGCCAGATCTTGTGAGCCTGGTGACCAATGAACACCTCTGGCTGAAGGCTGTATATTTAGGATGCAAATCTACAGAACTCTTAAGCATTGAGCTGTATTTAGGTTCATCTATTTTTTAAGAGGTCAAAATTAACCCTGACCAGTAGTCTTAAAAGTCCTAAAAATACTTGGTTATTAATCAATGTCACTTACTAGTTTGCTAAGCAAACTAGAAATCAGGTTGAAGTCAGCGATATCACCGTAGAAAAGGGTAGTGTTTCCACAAAGCAAGAGAGAACAGTATGCAGCCATGATTCAATCTGAACACACATCTCGGAGGCACAATGTAGGTACAGTGCTTTTCATTGCACCTACAGTTTTGTGGCCTAAGAAGGAAAGGCCATACTACTGAGCTAAAGATAGCTCTGGTTTGGGGCAGTGGAGCTGAACACAAGCTGACATAACTGAACAGATCTCTGAAGGTACTTCTCATATAGGGATTACTGTTTCCATTGCTCCATGCATGCTCTGGACAAGTTGGTATTTTGGAATAGTAACTCCTGTGCCACGGCTGAGTTTGCTCATTGAAGTCAGTTTAGACCAAGATAGTTGCAGGTGTGCTTTTTAGGCACACAAATGAGTACGTCTTGTTCTTTTCCAAGGTGCAATACAGTAGAGTGAGATCCTTGTTACACGGACAGGCAGCAAGATTGTTGTATCAAATAGCAGAATGAAGGACTGTGAGTTAAAAATAGAAGTTAGATAAGTATTTCAGCATTTCATCCTGATCATGGTACATGGGTAATAATCCTGAGCATCTGATCAGAAGACAAAGAGTATAAGAATCGGATACATTTTTGTTGATTTCATGAGCCTTTCTCCAATATGAGATCAGGTTTCATTTGTGTGACTACATATTCTGGTAGAACCTGGAGATATCACTTTATTTAAGGGTCAGAAATGATGTTTTGAGCACTATGCTCTGTATGACTATCATCATAATTATTTTTATCATTATAATAATCTATATAACATTTAACTTCAAGTACTCTTACAGAGAAACAATATAAGGCAATTTTAAAAGAGTTCAAACAAGGAATGAATCACAGTTTGTAATCACTAGCTGCAAGTTATAAGTTTCTAATACTGGGCATTCTCCCAAATGCATAACTTCAGCAGCAGCATAGCCGTTAACTTTATTATAGGTTTTTATATCACAGGCTGTCCTCCTCCAACATTACTTTCCATTATCTTTTCTTCAGATGTCTTATAGCTCTTCTTTGCGTCACAGCCCAGCAGTTAGTCAGAAAGGCTTTACACAGAGGATTCCCACAGTGATTTTGTTCCCATAGCATAGAGGTTTTGTCCAACACTACAACCAGAAAAAATGAGATTTCAATCTCTGTTCTGATAGGTCAAACTCCTTTAAATTGATCTTTCAGAAATGAGGAATCTAAAGTTTTGCATGAATCAGAGTATATCAGATGATGACACTGTTTTTCAAAATGTCATTTATTTTGAAGCAAGAAATAAATTATCATTAATCAAATTCCAACCTACTTAGAGCTAAACTTGTTAAAGTTTAGCAGTCTTTCATCAGACAAATGCAGGAATCTTTAAGTAGAACAAAAGATACTTTAAATGGGAAGCAGAACTTCAAGCCAGTTTTGTGATGTATTTTTGGATGAGGTTGTTGCAATACATCTACAAGTTGTATGGCTGACCTGCAGTGCAAGCAATTGTATTAATACTCTATTTTACTTCTGCTACGCTCCTAAGGACCTTTAACCCCCAGAAAAAAGCAGACTTTGTAAGAACTGACAGAAGCAAGATAGATTAGCAAATATCAAATAAAAGCAGACCAAGAAGTAAAATATAATATATCTTTCCTATCTGTGGTTGCCAAAAAATAACTCTCTTCAGATCAGCCATATAAAAATCATTTTTATAGCAACAGTAGTCTGTGATTTTCTCTGTATTATCTGTGTTCATGAAGCCTCAACTAAGATTTGAACCTGACAGCTTTAATCTGTGTAGAAACTCAATCTCTTTTTCTTTATCTCAAAGAGCTAGCAATCTAGGCAGGTGACCAAAGGATGCCCACGAGGATAACTGAGGTGACCTCTTGGCATCAAACAATGGATCAGCCAGAGTGAGAAGCCTGTTCTCTTGAGCCTGATTTCTTTAGCACCCAGTATTGGTACAAGGTGGCCCCTTGAAAATGCCATCTGAGAAAGACCCAGCCTGTTGAGATGCTGGCATCATGCTGCTGTGAATAGGTGAGAGCAGAACCTTCCTGTAACATGGAACCTGGGGCATCTTCCAGCACCAGGTCACATTTGCAGGCAGCTGGCGGCAGCACAGTGGATGCAGACTCCCTCCTTTTCTTTTTAGGGGCTCTTTGAATGTTTTGAGTAATGCGATGAGCGCTGCTTAGTTGGTAGACACTTTCATTCATAGGTGTAGTCCTCAGGAACTTTTCTGAAGATGACTGAACCCCCACTGAATGCTTTGTACATGTACAAATATATATAGCCCAGAAAAGCACAAGGAATTATGTTGGGGCGTCTGAACAAATGGTCCTTTGGCAAATGAACTGTATTTTTTGACAGCATTCACTGCTTCTAGTTGGGAAGTAAAACTGGTTTCCATTGGTGACTGCATCTTAGAATGGTCTACCCGTATCTACAACAAAAAGAAGCAGCCCCTGTCCCTGTACACAGATCACCGTGTGTGCCTCTGATGCCACACAGAAGTTCACATTCTGGGGGGCTGTCTGTGGGAGACATGAGAGAAGTGAAATAAGCAACGTGTTATGGAGAATAGCAGGCCCCAGTCTTTGGCTGCCACCTCTTCAGCCACATCCTGATGCATCACAGTATGGGAAAAGACTTTGGCCATGCTGAAAGACACTTATAATACAAACATGCCTCTTGACACTCTTGACTTTGTAGGGCAGAATCTATGTTTGTCACACATTTTTCTTCATCATTCAGCTCATTATGAGCTGAATGGACTGGAATTAATAGCTTTTCAAGCTTACCACTGTATTCTGCCATCTTCTGTTGCCACTCTCATATGAGCAAGACTGTGTCAATTGGTAAGAAGGCACTTCTTAGCATTTCAAAAAAGTATGTTATTTTGATGCTTGTTTCATTAAGCTGCTTAAAGCTCCTGAATATCTCCCAGACAAAATCTACCCTACCAGATATTCACTGCTGTCATTTCAAGAAAAGGAGATGTCTTTTCTAGTAGGGAAAGTTAGAGCAAGGATCAGGAAAGAACAGTAACTTCTGTCCTGTATAATAGCTTGTCCAATTGATGTTGTTACCTACTTCCTCTTTATCCACTTATTTATGAAATGGGAATGATTTTTCTACCTCATCAGTATGTTTTGAGACTTGGTTAATTGCCTGCAAGCTGATTTGGAAACCTGTCAATGCTGTGTCTTCAATAAACATCAAAATGTATTGACCTCAGTTACTTTTTTTTAAAACCATCAATATTTAGTAATCTTTTTGGAAAAACAATTGTTGTAAATAACATCCACTGGAAATTATTTCCTGATAGCCTGTTATTTAGGTAAAAAAAACACCTGTGTTATTGATTTGATTTTGCAAGCTTCTTTCCTGCATTTCAGTCTTGCATGTTTTCCTGTTGCTTTAGCATATCTGTTTACATGTTTTTCTGCAGAGATATTGTTGTTCTCCTTCCATTTTACCCTTCCCTACACTAGCCAAACTGTGAAAAGGATATAAGCTTTCCCCTTACTTTCAATTCTCTGATTCCTTTCTCCATGGGCATAACCTTTGATCTCTCCCAAGCCTGTAACCTTCATTAAACCATGTCTCTAAAGTACTTTGTGTATTGCTCTGAATTCTGAGTGCTTCTCAGCCTCTGCATATCGTGTTTATTACCCTCTCCATTTGGCAGAGGAGCTACATTGATTTTTCAGAGGATATAGCTTTTGGCTCTCCCAGTCGCTTACTTTGCATCAGCTCTTCCCAGAGAGCCAAGGGTGTCCAGAAACTTTTGCGCTGCTATTCTTGCTGGCAATTTCTTGCATCACAATGCTTTTCAGACAGTTTGGATGTTCAGGCTGAAGTTAAATGATACAGAGGCTGCTGAGTTGAGTTATGATAGCAATGACGTCATTATGTTTGGGGTAGGATTGCTCTGAGAATTTAACTCCAGATGCCATGGCCTTTAAATCAGTGCTAATATGAACTTGGCAGAGGAGCCAGAGATTCCCCAAACAGAAGTCATGAGTATGAAGTATTCTGACGACGTGTAGTGAAGAGAAACCAAAATGCTATTCAGGTTCAAAAATATCTAATCTGATCTTGAAAGGAATGAGCCAGAGCAGACCCTCAGAGGAACCTCCCCCCCCGCTGCTACTTCATTAGTGGTGGTGGATAATGAGACTAAAAATGGCAGAATAGCTGTGAGTGAATCTGGAAAAATCCAGTCGGATCCTGAAATTTAAAAAAGAGAAGAAAAAAGAGGACTGCTTCTCAGAAGACTTGAGCTGAGATAAAAGTAAATCTCAAGATGAAGTCTTTGGTCTATGTTTTCCAGGAGGAGTATGGTATACAGCATGGGAGAAAAAGCCTTAGGAGACTATGTGTACAGAAACAAAACTTACCACATCTGAAGAGAAAGCAAATCTCTAAGAGTTTGATAGAAAACATGATAAAATGCAACATACATCTGTCAGTACGCCAGATTTGCCTGATGTCTTCCTTTGAAGAGGGAAATGTGGCTAATCTAACCCTCATAGTCTTCGGTAATTCAGGTAGACAGTGAAAACACATGGGAATTAATTATTTAAAATGGAAAATAAGAGAACTTTTACAACAAAAAATACTAGAGAAAGGAATTCAGAAAGTGTCTTGAAAAGGGCAAGGCTAGTATTGAGTTGGATTTGGCACAAAACATAGGTTCTTGTGCTTATAAATTTGCCAATGACCCACAGGAGACATGTTCAGCAAAAGAGGACCAGGGTGAGAGGACATGAGTGAGATGGAGGATAGAAGTGTGAAGAGGACAGCAAAAAAATGAATGTATGAATAGTCTGCTAACTTGAAAGAAATATGCAGACCAGAAAATATGACAGCTTCCTTTGTCTATTAGGGTGGCTGGGGAATGGGAAGTTTACCTTAAGAATCTAAACCATGTTGGTTTATTTAGCCTAACTAGATACAACTGAATGAAGAAATGTCTGCTGTCTAGAAACACACCTATGGTTACATGTACGAGAGAAGGAGAAGAGCTATTTAAGTTCTTGTAACTTTTTGTTGGCACAAGAGAAAATTGGAATAAGTTGACCATGTGTAAATTTAGACTGAAAATGAGAGAAGAATTTCTGCCTTTTCAGATAGGATCATTTTCCCAGAAGTGAGAGAGATGTGGTCAATTTCAAGCAGCAGCTTGACCAATTTGTGATAGGGATTATGAGACGTTTAGCGATGAGGAAAAGAGGCCAAGCTTAAACAGTCACAAGTTGTCCTCTAGTACTACATTCTAGGAAAGGGAAAGAGAATATTTTAACATAATTCCATCATCCTACATTTTTTCTTTCTTTCTTTCTAATTCATTTTATTTAAAGCTTTTATACTTAATCTTTAATGACCCTCTCATATTTTAGGTTTGAAGAATGGATTCAAGGACTATTTTTTTTTGTCCAGGCTTTGCCTGTTTTACCTTGTGCAACTTTTTATTTATGCTAGTTGAGAAGCAAAACATTAGCAGTGATCTCAATCCAAAATACATCTTGGTCTAATGGGAAGACATGGGACAGCAAAGTTCCTTATGGAAAACCAGTACTTGGGCCTTACACAATTTCTCATTAGCTCTTAAGTTTCACCTTTTATTAATAGGCTTATTTTTTTAGAAAGAAATTGATAGACAAAAAGAGAGAAAATGATTGGTCAGTTCAACACACATCCATAGCAGGTATGAAGTCTTGCTGAGCTATAGGACCAACTTCACCTTAGTTGCATTAAACCACTGTGGTAGTTGCAGTCTGCAACACTCAAATTGTAGTGTGAAAATGGCACTTGGGAGTGCCCACAGCTTTGGCTGATTCCAAAAAGAGCCACGGATGCTCAGCACCCCTCCATACAGTAGAATTGGGATGGGAAAGAAGAGTGTACTGCAGCACAACTTTGTCCTCCTTGCAGTAAGCCAAGATTCCTGCCTTTAGAAATCAACTTCAAAATGTGCATGCTTGTATGACACTTGACCAAGTAGCAAAGAAAAGCTGCAGTCACTCCTTATAAACCTGGCATTTTCCTGAGGTACAGTCAGCTTCAGATCTCATTTATTTTCTTCTAGGTAATCTCACAATTACTCTCAAAAAATTTAACTCTAGTCTTGAAATGGACTTCTAGACCCATTAAAGTGGCAGAACAGACAGCAGCCCCTACAGCACAACCTACCAGAAGGAACATAATCTGTAGGAGGTCAGTTGGAAATACTGATTTCAGGGGTTATCTTTAACACTAAATTACTGTAATCCTAAAAAATGGTATTCAGGTAATTCTGCAGTCCTCTCAGCAGCTCCTTGCCTTGAGCTTTAATGCATGCAGAGCTGTCATCTTCATACACGATGATGTTTATGAGTTAGCCTCTTCAGCTTGTATATGGAGAAAGTTCCTGGAGTGCAGTGACATAAAATATCCACCAAGAAAGAAGGATATGGTTTCCCCAAACTACATATTCAGAAAAGCTGAATAGAAACAAGATAGGAATTTTCTTTTCCTTCTTTGTAAGCTCACTTTAGCTTGACCTAAATTGCTAATTAATGCAAATTTTCTCAGTGAAAAAGGATTATGAATACTCTTTCCCTTATCGGCTTTCAGACAAGCAAATCCTTAATCTGTGCAATAAACTTCCTCTCTGAGACATTCCCCATCATTTTTTTTATCTGCTTCTTTTTCTTCATTTTATGGAAGACAGCTATTTCATTTCCCATTTATCAGTCATTTATCTTCTTCCCATCCTGAATAAATTTGTATTTGCTCTTGGTACGGACCTAAGAGGGCAATGAATTTCCAGGCTCACTGAGGTTACCATATCATCAGCTAGTATTTAAGTGGCATAGGCAGTTCATTATTCATCATTCATCCTGGATTAACCATTTTGTTGTGTTATATAAAATGGTATTTTATTTCAAGATGAGTGAAGTCATATATTGCAAAATGTTATCTGAAAGGTATAAGGGAGGCAAATGCCACAGAAGAAGGCAGTGCAAATACCACAAGCCCCTGCTTCCCAAAACCATTTGGCAGGGATAGCAGTAGGTACCAATGAAAGGTCCCTCTGCTCTGGGATAATCCTGTTGGCTGACCAGCAATAGTGCATTTTCAATTTACCCCATTCTCAAAATCAATGCTATTCTGTTGGTAATCCTGCATAGTTCTGGAGGGTAAGACCTCTGAGACCCTCATAACAGAAAGACATATCTTCTGCCAGTTAACAAAACCTTTTAAATGAACTTTGGGAAAGTCAAAATGAATCCAGTATGTGAAAAAGAGAGATTTCCCAACCATTTGTTACTAAAACAAGTCAGTGAGGGATTCATATTTGGAATTCAGTATTCAACATCAGTGGGCAGGACAAGGGATGGCAGCAGAGCAAAAGTCCTCACAGTAAAGGTAATTATTTGCTATGAGATGATAACGCATTTTAATCTTTCAGTCTTGTCAGATGGAGATACTTACATCCATGAGCCAAAATCATGTGAACATTGGCTTTTCAGAAATTACCATGATTGGGGTAACTTTGGATCCTCTCTTTATACATACAAATGCCCCTCCTTCTTCTCTCCCATTCTCTTTTTATACTTTTGTGCCATCATCAATTAAAAAACAATATTTAATTAAATATAATCTTAGTCACACTAAATTATTATACCTCTTGCAGCTAAAAAAACCACAGCCATTGTCAATCATTTGCTTTGCTTTTAAACAGTGTAGATTTTAGGTGGATGGGATCCATACCTACTTGTTGCAGCTCTGCCAGCAGTGAGTGCTACAAGTTATTCTGCAAAAATGATAGTTTCTACTTTTTATTTCATCTGTGGGCTGACTTTTAATTTCAGCCTTTCCTTCCTGTTCTCCAACCTCCGGATGTGATTAGCCCATACCCTGAATCATCTGACACAGCAGGCAGTGTCCCAGAGGGTCAGTGCTTTGTCATCAGAGAATATGCCAGGCTTAAAAAAAATCTGATCCTCAAATTCAAGTCAGTATGAATGCACTTTCAGCCCAGCCTAAACCCACAGGGCTCTGCCAGTCCTTTCTGCACTCTTGGTCAGAGCAACAAAGAGGACTGCAATTTAACAAAAACATTAGGCTAGATGGAAAATAGAAACAATGAAGATATATCTGGCACTTTCTTCATAAAAAAAAAATACCTAATCAAGTTGAAAATATAGCAAAATTTCCCACAGTTTAGGGTGTTCTAATCTAAAACGATACAGACTTTTTAGAATTAGACTAGAAATGTGGTCTTTTCTAGGAGAAAAACACTGTAACTTCCAACTGGAGCTATTGGGGTCCCAACCCTTGTTTCATTAAAGATCCTGCTGGTGATCTGAGCCTATCACAACACACACACAACACACAAAAATCATCCATATGATGAATCTACTTCTGGGTTTCAGTCATTACCAAGTACAGTGGGAATAACGAAACATCATCCCTGCAGTCAGATCTGCTAGGCTGCCTGGGGCAAGACTTCCCTCTCACTGTGAGTAGAGGACGTATCCAGTAGGTTGATGGTGTCAGTTATGGCCCGCGGGTGCTCTGGTGATGCAACCGTCAAACAACTAACAACCTCACACACTAGATTAAAATCAAGAAACCTAGCATCTGTACTTCTGTAGACATAGGGCTTTGGTGGTTCTTCAGACAGAGTGTCCAGAGCATTGGTAGGGAACTGAATCAACTGTCTTAAACCACTTTGCTCCGACCTCCCAGTAATTAAAACCATTATGTAACTCCTCCAGCAAACAAAATATACATTACTGGAAGCCAGTAACCCTTTCTGAATATGTAGCTTTTCTTGCTTGTATATGTTTCAAGCACTGATGTAAGAACAATGTGGTTAATACTTGAATGCTTGATTTTTTTAGAAGGAAGATAATGGGAGTAAGAGAAATGTAAACGAACATATGTATCTACTGACAGAAATGTATATAGAGAGAATTTCCTTCAGTTGTGTCTGTAAATTGGTTTTACTGATTTCATCCATCTTTGTCACAACATCAAGAAGGCAATATCTGATAAAAATAAAAACATTCAGAAATGAAAAATGGCTATTTTCTCCTGATCCACTGTCCAAGACTGTTCTACTATTCGTGTTTCTTCAAATATGATTATAGCTAACAATCTTTTTTCAATGAGAAATTCACTCAACATCAGTATAGCTTTGAAAACAAAACTAAACAAAACTAAACTTAACAATCTTCCCTGATTCTAGAAGAAAACAATATAGACGCTTTCAGAGATAACTTGTCTTAACTCTAAACAGAGATAGAAGACAACTGGCAATAATTAGCCTGGTACAGGAACTGTGAGCTATTTTGCTTCCTCTTTAAGGATACATTTATCTTTAAACATTAGGGCAGTTTTTGGTGAGCTTAGTATCAACATACATATACCAAAAATAATATACTTAAATGAGAAGCTACCTGAGATAAGAACCATTTATATGAACTGATTGTGAGTGGTGTCTGAATTGTTTGTGAGTCTTAAAGAAAGCACCTTGGAAACTACAAAAAAATGTCATCAGAGGCTGCACTTTTTTCCCCCGAGTGACCCTGCTAGCATTTTGCATGTCAGCCCTTAAATCTGACATCTCAGTGCCCAGAAAGGACGGACTCTGGCTTTCAGATGAGTAGCTGGTACAGGCTTCACTCTCTTTGCCTGAAGGGTTAAATGGACTGACCATATTCTCAGCATAACGAAGAGAGGGAATGAATGAGAATGAATGAATGAGTGAATGACTGAATGAGTGAATGGAGCAGCTTATCTGCTCTTACTCTAGTCTATTTAAATACAGGGTTCTCGTTTTAATCATTCAGGAAATCCTTTCCATAGAGTAGTCTTTGCTACCAATCTCTTTCTGATGCTTTGCCTCTCTGTGTCTACACAGGCATATTCAGAATACCTGTCCTGCTGCCACATGGAAATGACTTTGTTGCTTAAGTTAAACGGAGAGTGTGCAGCACTGTCACTCTAAAAGAGTTGTAGAAACAGAAAGGACTTAACTAAAGTGATAAGGCAGAGCACTGCATGTACATTTATTTAAGAGAACTAGCAGTCAAACAGAATACATAGCAGACTTTCCTAAATCCTGACATATTTATCTGAGCCAAAAAATGTAATAGAAAACAAAATCCAGGTGTACCTCCCTCTTATCCTTTTTCCATGTGTTAATTGTGATTGCAGGCAAATTACAGGCTGTGGAATATTTTGCTGAGCTCACAAACACCTCTTTGTTCTCTCTTTTTTTTCCCCTCTCTGTGAGATGATGAATGGAGGTAGGTAATACTGCACTTCAGGCAAGTGAATGAAAGGTGCAGAGGGAGTCGTACCCCTAGGTGCATGTGGAGGAGGCAGTCAGGGCGCAAGACAAGCTGCAACAAACCTGCACTCTGATTTGTATTGTATTATCCCACTCAGAATAGCTGTTTGTATTGCGTCAAGCCCTGTCGTCAGCCCTGACTGAGAAATACATTCCTCAGCGCAGAGTGCTTACGTAATGCTTTTTGGTCCCTGTCCCCTTCTCCAGCTCCCCTTCACCCCATGCCGTTATTGCCCTTGGTGTTTCATAGAGCTGCCCATGCAACAAGCTCCATGCATAGGAGACTGGCATTAAAATACCTTCCCTCCTCAATGACTTTCACTTGAACGAATATAACTGCAACAAAAAAATAAAGTGAAAAGAAAGAAACAATAAAAGGAAAATCTTACCCTCTTTTTAAAGAACTGAAAGGCTGAGCACTTCTTAACTGGAAATCCATTCATGTCTTTGTTGACCATTTTCCACAATGAAGGGTGCACAGTGATAGATCCAGGGTGGCACTTGCTTAGTGCATTTGCTTTCCTCTGTATCCCTTCAGTCAGTGAAGACAGAGCAGGACGGAAGCGTCACCAGCACAGCTTGGGCAGCTGCCCTTTACACATTCATCCTGCTGCACCAGTTACTGCAGCAGCAGCAGCGAGCAGCAGCCTTTCCCAACCTTCAGTTGCAGGAGGCTATTCGCTTTGTAGAAACGTCCTCTAAATACACACACTCCTATGAAAGCCCGTGACATCTATCACATCATGGGCAGTAGGTCTGAGGCTGAGTTAGTCTCTCACAAACCTGGGTCCTTCCATCTGGAGAGTGCTATTGGTACCACATGCTTCATAAGCAGCAAGGCTACCGGACTCAATTTGCTATTCCTCTTCGCCAGGTGATGTGATTCAGTGCTGTTTGAGATGAGAGCTGGTTTTGATTGTGCAAATTCCAGTGGGAGCTGCTGTTCAGCAACAGCAGGGAGAGAGAGAGAGAGAGAGAGAGAGAGAGAGAGAGGGAGGGAGCGAGGGAGGGAGGGAGGGCGGGAGAGAGAGATCCACAGACACACCAGCAGA
>JANHGO010002084.1:0-31436 GCA_024606505.1 Aquila spilogaster
TCTTCCAGAAGCAGTTACCATTGTATCGCATGTCAAGGTTAGAGTAAATCTCCTTTGTGTTTGGCTGATTTTCTGCCTTGCCTCCAGCTGTTCTTCACCTTTAGGTGGGTTCCAGCACCTGCCTGAGCGAGGAGCCCGCAGCCATACCGCCCCCATCCACACCAGGGCATGCACTGCAGCAAGGGAGAGATTCCTGGTGCAACCTGTGCAGTTATGAGGCTCGCTCACAGGTGCGCTGCGTACATTACTGATGAATTGGGATGGTTTCCCAGATTAAAAGTGAGAATTAGGTCGTACATATAAAGTGTATATAAATTATGCACACACGTTTATATATCTTCATTTTTATATGATGCACTGACGCGTACACTTACATCCTTGTCGCTCTATAACCTACACACGTGTGTATGTACGCAAGTAATACGCAGACGCAACAGCCCTGAACCCGTTTCTGGCACAGCACCTGCAGCGCTCAGGGCGCCGGGGCGGGCTCAGCGGGAGGGACGGGCAGCCCGGGATTGGGGCCGCGGTCCCTTTAAGGGGCGGGCAGGGTCTGAAGAGGAAGCGCCTCCGATTGGCCGGCGCGGAGCTTTGCGCCAATAGGTTCTTTCTTAGCCCGTCGGGTGGGCGGGAGAAGCGAGCAGCGGAGCTGCTGATTGGCTGTCTCGGCGCAGTTCCTGCCGCATCCTTAAGGGAGGGGGAGGCCGCGGCTGGGAGCGGTTGGGCAGAGGTGTGGGGCAGAGCCGGGCCGGGCGGTGCGGGGCTCCGTGCGGAAGCAGGTGACGTGGGGTGGCCTGGGGGTGACGGGGGGCGGCCGGTGACCTCCGTCGGCACTGCCCGCAGAGTTGGCACCGGGGACGGCGTTGGCGGCCCCGTCGGTATCTCTGCGTGTGCCCGGCGGGTGCTGAGCGGCGGGGCCCGGCGGGGCCGTGTGCTTCCAGGAGGGTGCAGGCCTCGGGAGCTGCTCCTCGGCCCGAGCGGGCGGATGGCGGCGGTGGATGACCTCAAGTTCCGAGGTGAGCGCGGTGCCGCCGCGGGTACCGGGTGGGCAGCTGTCCAGAGGCGTTTTTGCTCCGTGCTCTGCGTTATGGGGGTGCCAGCTCCCTGGTACCGGTCTGTTACGCCGGGTCAGGAGGAGAGGAGGCTGTGCACTTCGTTAACTAAATAATTCTGCAGTTCAGACTGCGTTTGTTTGGGTTTTGAGAAACACTCGATCACGTTTCAGGTGTCCAAACTATTGATGCATCCTTTCTTGGGTAGTGTGGGGGTCTTCACGTATTTCTTTGAGCTGTGAGAAAATATACTTTGATAACCTGATCATCACCTTTCTTGTAACGTCCTTATTTGCAGAGTTTGACGATGCAGCTAATTTGCTTGCAGCAAATCCTGATGCCACCACGATAAGCATCGATGAGCCCGCAGAAGCCCATAAGAATCAGCACGGCCGTCGTCAGGAGCCGGGGAGAGAGGAGGATGATGAGCTGCTGGGGACTAACGACTCGGATAAGACAGAGGTAATGCTCTTCTATCAGCAGTGCTCCATGGGCACACACACAGGTGGCGATGACAACACTGAGATATTCCTAGAGGACCCCAGGGGTGAATGCTGAGTGCTTTAAAACTCTGCTTCTCTGCTATCGCAACGGTGTGTTTGTTTCTGCCAGTTTTGCCGTGGGGTTGGTGCCTCTGGCAGGAAAGCAGGAGGCTTTGAAATGCCCATGGTTTGTCTGAAGGCTCCTCTGATGCAGCTGTCAATCAGCACAAGGGAGCTTGTGATATAGATGAAGACGTGTTACAAGTAATGTGTTGGAAGGCGGCATCTCGCTGCTCTTCAGAACACCAGACCACTATTCTGCTTGCAGAGAGATCACTAACTGCTGCTAACAAATGTTGGAGGGGGAAGTGAAAACTTTTAAATGTTCATAGAAAGTACTAATAGGTATTTCCCTGTTAATTTTGTTTTCTGTCTGGGTAGAGAAGTGATTTAACTATCGTGTAAAAGAACCAGTAATTTATAAACTGCATGTTTGTAATGTTGTCCATGTCGCTTTTCTCCCCATACAGCTGCTTGCAGGACAGAAGAAAAGTGCCCCTTTCTGGACATTTGAGTATTACCAGACGTTCTTCGATGTGGACACTTACCAGGTTAGTACTCCACTCTCAAGGAGAACTCGTTTGAGCCATGTCTTATCCAGACATAAAGGGTCTTTCCTTTTGTCATTTTCTGTCAGACAAAACTGTGTTTTCATAGGTCCTGGACAGAATCAAGGGCTCAGTTTTCCCAGTGCCAGGGAGGAACTTTGTAAGGCTGTACGTCCGCAGCAATCCCGACCTCTATGGTAGGTATGAACTGTGATAAGTTCTCTTCTGTGCTAAGCGTTTCAAGTTTGTATTCTCCTTGCTCTCCCTAAAAAATTAAAAGGGCAGAGGAATTGTTATTGAAATTGTGTTTCCTTTTAAGGTCCCTTTTGGATATGTGCTACACTTGTCTTTGCCATTGCTGTTAGTGGCAATCTCTCAAATTTCTTCATCCATCTGGGCAGGCCAACATACCACTACGTGCCCGAGTTCAGAAAAGGTTTGTAAGTATATGACATGGTCTTGAGGGTTTGTTGTTGTTGTTTGTTTTTAATGTGCTAGTGCAGTAACACAAAAACAGGCTGTAGCTTTTATTTAGTAGCCTTGTTGGCTGATTTTTAAGAGATGGCAGAATAAGCACTGAGAGTGGGCTTGAAGTCACTTGAATAGTCTTGGATTTGACACTCGTGTCTGTATTCTCAGATGTTTTATTCTCAGATGTTTTAGTACGTTGGCATTCTATTCTTATTTTTCAATATCTGAAGCTGAACTTTTTTTTAATTAATTTTTAATTAAATTTTTCTGTTCTGCATGACTCTTCTCATGCTGAAAATGGCAGCATTTCATACACAAGTGTAATACGTTGAAAGCAGCAAGGTAATCGTTTCTGGAGTCTTTACTTCTAAATTAACTTGAAATGCTGGCAAAAGTACTGGGTATAAAGTGGACATAAATGCAAAATTCTCAATTTATGAATGGTAAATGCTTTATATTTTGAAAGTAATTTCAAAGGAAACTCTAGTTTTCAGGCTGAATGCTTCTATACATTTGATTCTGGCTGGTATTCTAATAGAACCTTAAATTTTCTGACGTGTTTACAGTGTCCATAGCAGCAACAACAATTTATGCATACGCTTGGCTTGTTCCCCTTGCTCTCTGGGGATTCCTGATGTGGAGGAACAGTAAAGTTATGAACATTGTCTCCTACTCGTTCCTGGAGATTGTATGTGTATATGGCTACTCCCTCTTCATCTATATTCCCACAGCGGTACGTATGGCCTAAAGGCTGCTGGCAAGGCTAGGGATTGGAGTGTGTCTTCCCAGGCTGCAGATGCAGATGGATGTGTTGGGGGCAGTGCTGATGCACAGGCTCTGAGGACGTTTCCCTGGCCAGCACCATCCTGATCTGCTCTGACAAAGGGATGCCGGGGGTGGGGGGGTGCCCAGAACTCAGGAAAGATGAACTTGTCATGGCCAGCAGCTCCCTGTTGTCCTTTCTTCAAATGAGGCATGGGTTAATTTGAGAGCAAATTGGCTGGAAGTGATGAAATGTCAGAGAACAACGCATTAAATAAATGAATCCCAGTTTCGCACAGTCTCTCTGACAATCATTTTCCTCCCTGACAGATTTTATGGATTATTCCACAAAAAGTGGTGCGCTGGGTCCTGATGATTTTTTCCCTGTGCCTTTCGGGCTCTGTTTTGGTGATGACCTTCTGGCCTGCTGTCAGAGATGACAACCGGAGGATTGCGCTGGCGACCGTGGGGACCATCATCCTGCTTCACACCTTGCTGTCTGTCGGCTGCTTGGTAGAGGACTCTCTTATTTCTTCTTTCTTCCACCCACCTCTGTAATTTGTTACTACATGGGGCTTGCAGCATGTGCAGGGAAGGATGTTGCTGGAAAATCTTTATAAACCAAGAAACGGGAAGTACTTGTGAAAAACTGCCAAAGGAAAATCTCATCATTTCAAACAGCAGAAGTTAATGCCAATCTGATTTTGACAGTGCAAGTAACAAAGTCAATAATGAATATTTAGCACAGAATTACTCAGAAAACAGAATTTTTATCTGGAATTCATTCTAGTGTCAGAAAAACATTAATCTTTGTTGTATCCAGACACAGATTATTCCAACAAGTACTATACTCAGTTAATCATTTAAAGTTATTGAATGTTCAGTGTACAGTGCATGTTTCTGAGATCTATGTATGAAAACATAAACTTGCTAGGAATTAGTAAATCCACATTATGAAATCAGAAGGCTGTAATGCTACTGAAACCCATTATGACAAGAAATGTAATTATTTTTGTCCTTCTATCGCACCAAGCAGAGTGATACCATACAGGCTTTAGTTCTGCCCCCCTACTTCAGCTTCTAAATAGATTTGCTCAGCATGCAAGAAGAGAGTAACATGCAACTCTGATGTCAGCAGGAGCTCCTGCTACCGTAGGCTGCATGGAGCTTCGTCAGTTAATCAGCAGTCGAGTACATTTCTGCTGCCCTGTCTGATATTGGTCTTTTCAAACGTCTCAGCTGTTGACTGTTATACTGCAAAATCCAATTTAGAGTCTCATTTTAACTGACCATTTCTAATCTGATAAAAACTTAGAAAAGGTCCAAATTTGTTGTTTCAGTACTGTGGTTGCAGCTCATCAACAATGGATGTGGCAAGAGTGAGTGGGGGCTGATGAGGCAGAACCATTTGTTTCTTCCTAAATGGCCTTTTTTTCTCCTTTGTGATGACTTTAGGCGTACTTTTTTGATGCCCCTGAAGTGGATTTTCCTGCGCCTATTATCCCTGCTCACAATGGAACAACACTAATAACAAAAGTTAAATAAATAAGGTAAGATTGTAGATTTCTTATGTAAAGTCTAAAAACATAATCCTGTGGTTAGGGAACACAGGTCTTGAAATATCTCCCTTGCTACTATGGTTGAGTGGTAAAGGGCTGAACACGTGGACTCTGCCAAATGGGGTCTATATATAAACACCATTTATTAACATTTCTTCCAGCTGTAATTTTAAATTGTAGCTATAAAAATGTAAAAGACTGAGAAACAAAGACAGGTGGTCTTTCTTTTCCTTGAGGTTTACTCTTGGGAAAAATATGTTTGAATACCATACGCTTAAGTGTATACATACACTCTGAGTCCCATGGGTCATTTCAAAGATATTTTTCCCTTTAGTATTTATATTGTGTAAGTCAAGCTTAATTATCAGTTATCCTGTATTTTTCTTTCGCTTTTTGTGTTAAAAGTACATTGGATCTCCTTCAATGCTTATGATAAGGTGTTTCAGGGCAGCAGATCTGCGTGTGGGGACAACCATGTGCTCTCCTTTCAGGCTGCATTCCTTGTGTGGGATGCTGTGAGGGTTTGCTCCCTGCTGTGCTGGCTGGGAGCACTGCCTGGGCAGGTGATGTCAGCATTCTTTAAGGAGGCGAGGCATGGACTAAGTCCAGGGGAAGGCTGATAGACATGCAAACACCAGGCCTGTGCCAGCACACAGCTGGAAGTGTGTAAGTGACTATCAGAGTATTTATTGACCAGAAGCTATGTGAGATTAAATATGTAAGTGAAAATGATCATAGGAAGTTACCAGCTGTGCCAGCAGCAGCTCCAGCTGCCCGGGGCCCATCTGTGGCTGTGGGCACCTCCAGGGATGTGTCACCCACAGCTCTGGGCAGCAGAGCTGGGGCCTCACTGCCCTCTGAAGAAGGAATTTGCTCCTCCTGTCTCACCTTGATCTCCTCCTCCTTTGTTCTGTCCCTATGCTCCTGGAGGCCGCACAGCCCTAACTCGTGCACGCCCGGTGCCTCTGAGGAGCCGTGACGCTCACAGGAGCTGCTTATCTCTTTCAGATCGCGCTGTTGCTCCGCCTGTACAATAGCTTTATTTTTTTCACTGAAGAATGGGACACGTTTGCGCAGAAGAAGCCCTGCGGGACCCGTGAGCTCACAGACTGCTGCGGCGGGCACGGGGCACGAGCCCGGTGCCGTACAGCGCATTCAGTCTCCCTGCTCTCCGGTTGCGCCGGAATAAAGCGATGTGAAGGTTACCCGGAGTGCTTATTTCTCCGCCGCGCAGGGCGCGCCGGGACTCGCAGTCCTCACCGGGCTGCGTGACCACGCCGCTTCCTGTCGGGGTGGGCGGGGAAAGCGCGCGTCGCGCGCTTCCTATTGGCTGCCCAGGGCTATCCGCACGCCTGCTATTGGCTGCCTCGGGCTTCCCGCCGTGCTGCGCCGGAAGTAGCGTGCAGGAGGCGGCCGTTGGGCGGCGGAGACTTTGAACGGCGCCGGGCCCGGCATGGAGGCGGCGGCGGCGGGCCGGCAGCGGGCCTTGCTCCGCCAGGTGAGGACGGCGCTGCCGCGACCCCTTCCCTCACAGCTCCGTCCCCTTCCCCACGCTCTCCTCTCCCTCACGTCGCCTCTCCCTCAGGTGCTGGGCTGGAGGCTGGCGGCCGCCGTCGCCTGGTCCGTGCTGCTGCTGCCCGTCTGCACTGCGGCCTTCGTCCTCCTCAGCGGCGTCCAGCCTCTGCATCCGCTGCGCTGGCTGTCCGGTACGTGCCGGGTCTTCCTAGCTGGGGTTGTTTGCGTGCCATACGGAGAGCGAGCCGCTGCTTTCAGTCGGTCTCTAACGACGAAGCTGCTGCTGCAACGTTTGGCAGGGTGCCCTGCCGTGCTTTTACAGTCCTATGCTCGCGTTTGCGTTCTGTAGTGTGAGCTCAGCTTCTGGGCGGGCAACCGGTGGCCGTGGTGTTTCCTTTCTGCTTTGCACCGTCCTAAACGTGTAAACTTTTGCGGTGCCGATAACCACGGCAGCTGTGATGCCTTGAACCTCGGCTGAACACGCGCGCGGGGCTGGCAGCCTCCAGCGCACGGCCGGAGCTAAGGGAGGTGTGCAGGAGCTCGGTGCCTGCGGGCCCTGCGCTGCTGAAGCTGCAGGGACTGCATTGCTTGTTCCCTTTGGAAATGCAAAAGCCTGAAGGACAACCGAGCGAGCAGTTTACTTGGTAAGGAATTCTTTATCTTCCTGCTGTGACTGTGTGGTTTGAGCTTTCATTAAACAAAGGGAAGCTGTGCAACTTCAGCCATGGTTAAATTCACATTGTTGTTGCTTTTAATAAAACAACGTTTGCTTACAAGAAAACCAGTTAGAAGGATATGAAATTATTTTCTTAATGAAACTTAAATGTGCTCTTATTTAGTGGTTTCGTACAACAGGGCAGTTCTAATATAAGATGATAGAGTCCATTGCATGTTGCTCATCACGCATTTAATACGTTATTGTGAAGTGTTGCTCTCTGTTACTTAAAGTGTCTGTTTTCTTACTGCAGTCTCCTGAGGGATAATTGTTTCTTTCTTTCCTTTAGATTGTTTTGATGACTTATATACTTCACATGTCATCTTTTGTATCCTTCTTATGTCTGTGGTGATACTGGTAATAAGCGTCTTCAACGTTGAGTTTTATGCAGGTGGGTTTCATGCACTGCTGAACTGGCTGTAATACCGGTTATATAAGTTGGATGGGTGTGTAAGAGATTTGTAGTCACCTCTTGCAAATTTCCTTTTAATTAATGTGGACGGCACATAATAGTTATTTTTAAGTAGAGGTAGCAGTTTGTATTTAATCGCTGCTGCAGTGACCAAGAGAAGGGTGTGAAAATAGTGGATTTGAGTCAGAAGGGGACTCAGAAAGCAACAGGAGAGGCAGTCCAGGTTTGTGCATACTTCATGGCATACTCACTGCATTGCTTTCTGTATCTAGTGACTGATTCCAGCTGGGAAGTTTAGTGCCAATGGCTTTATTTTTTAATGAGGAGTTTTATCAACAGCAAATGAGAACTCACTTTTTGCTTTTATTTACAGTTGTGCCATCGATCCCATGCTCTCGATTAGCGCTGATAGGAAAAATAATTCACCCTCAGCAAGTTATCCATTCAGTTGTTCATGCTATAATGGGAATGGTGGTTGCTTGGTGTGCTGCAGTTATGACAAAAGGGAAGTTCCAATTTATTGCTGTGCCCTGCTCAATTTCAGAAAGGTAATTATTTCCGCGTGTTAAGGATAAGTTATGGAAAGAGCTTCTGTTGTAAAAGTATGTACTGATGGCCTTTTTTAAAGCAAGAGACTGAAATTTGAGCGCTGTCAAAAAATGAGCAAGTATGTGTTGATATTTTTTAAGAGAGGCTAGGAAATGCCTTAACTTAGAAATACTGTAATGCATGGGGAAATAACCGGGCCAGAAACCCAGAACAACTGAAATGTTGAGACTGTTGATGGCAAATTGACAGGTTGGTTGTCATTTGCACTAATTCTCTGGTGGATGTGCCTTACTCATTAAATATCAGAAGTATCCTCATGCATAAAGTACAGAAATAAGCAATGGGAGTTGTACATGCTCAGATACCATCACATGTACTGATCAGGAGAGCAGAAGTGAACTACTTCTCATCTGAATTCCAAACGCTGGATTAAAAAAAAATCCCTTAATTAATATTGAGTTTTCTCTTTTAGCCTTGACGGTGCTGTTCCTCAGATGTGCCTAAATGAATACCACCTCTTTTTTCTACTTTCTGGTGCTTTCATGGGATACTGTTACAGTCTCTTGTACCTTATTAACAATATGAATTATTTGCCGTTTCCAATCATACAGGTAAGAGGTTTTATACATCTTTGCAGAAAGTTACATAAGCAAAATGATTATTAAAAAATAGCATTGATTGTTTATATCTTTGAATATGGCAGTACCAGCTGTCAGTTAGCTTTTACTAGTACATTAAAGCTAAGTGAGTATATGCTTTGGTGCCAGTAATGTTCAACTTCCTTCTTCCTGCTCAGCCTCTTTCAAACAGACACAGGAGATACACAGTGCTGAAGGCCCTCTGCTGCATGTTCAAAGTTGGCTAAGGTGGACCATAGCAGAAGTTGAACCGCAGGAAAGTGGCAGTGTTCATGACCTGATCATTAACATCAGGAACTAGCAACAAAGGTTACCTAAAAGCTGAAGATCCTGAGGGCTTTTAAATAATGGTTTTCAAACAAACTCAAAAGAAATCTGGTACTCCATCATAACTGATATATTTGAAGTCTGAAGAGCATAGTGAATTATGCTTAAACTCAGCATCCAGAGCTAATTCATCTGCTTGCTACTATGGAATGGATCCCTTTGGAAGGGCTGTAGCAGTTCTGCAGAAATCCAGCAGAGAGAGAGTGAGGGCTGACTTGTGAAATGCAGCCCAGAAATACTTCTCCAGTTCCCGTAGCCTCACAGCACCCGCAGCCTGCACGATTCTTGGATTTACAAAGTCTGACAAATCTGGCTAAGTGTGCCTATAAGCAAAGTGGGTTGTATGAATAGAAATAGTTTAACTTGATCTAGGACCATTCTGTTTCTCAGCAAATTAAGCATTATTTTAGCAGTGCTGTAGGCAATGATTTTTATTATTTTTTAATACTCTTAAAATCATCTTAATTCATTTTTTTTAATGCAACTTAGCTGAGTAAGAAGTCAAATTGCTTTGGTGCAATTTGCCTGTAGTGTCTACAGGTTGCTTTGTTCTCTTGGAAATGGAGGAAGGCATCGGTGTTGCTCTGTTTTGTTGCTCGAATGACAATATCACTCACACTTGTCTGATTGCTTGTTAGTTGAACTGAAATCTAGTAGGTGAAATGTGCCTTCTTTTTTGTTTGGGCTGTGTTAAATGACTTTTTATTGTTGTTTCCTATTGCATGCAGTCAGTTCTCCCTTCCATCCATTTTTATACTGCCACAGGAAAAGCAATGAAAACTGGAGGTGGTTGTAAATTGATAGAAATAGCCCGTAGTATGCAGAACGCCTGGCACTGCCTTCACCTAATTAGTTTTAATTTGTCCAGACCACAGGTTTTGAAGCAGTCTTTTAAATTTTTTTTAACTGTTTCACCAGTTTGTTCTGAATGCAGAATATGAAACTATTGCTTTTGTTTTTAGCAATACAAGTACTTACGTTTCAGAAGATCTTTGCCTCTCCTCGTTAAACACAGTTGTGTGGAATCGCTGTATTTGGTCAGAAACTTCTGCGCTGCGTATTACTTCTTTGGTAAGGATTTGTTAAGTTTTCTAATTCTCGAATTCCTGTATTTTGAATTTTTATTTTTATTTTAGTCAGGCAGTTTACGCTGTTTTTTCGGCCTCTCAAATCGCTTACTGGAAGCATGTGGGCTTATTTAAACAAATAAAGACAGGTAACTCTCTCTCTAGAACAGTGAGAAGAGGCACAGTTTGTATGCTGGTATTAATCCTTAAAGCCTACAGAATTTTGGTTAGTGTGTAAGAAATGTCTCTTTTTCCAAGGAGGTTAACACCTTATTTAGGAATTTCTCACCTAGTTAGTAACATTACATGAGCAAAAACATTACAGTTTTCTAAGAAGACAACTGGGAACAATAGTTTTCTAACCTGAAGTTTGTGTTTTTGGATACTGTGCCAAAACATCGATCCTCCCCCAGAGGATTGTTTCTGGTGTTCTCTTCTTGGAAGCAAATTCCACTGCAGGCAGCTGTGAAGTAACTTGCATATAGGAGGAGCTACCAAGCTGTAACCAGCTATCATTGCAGAGTATGCGTTTTGAAACCTGATGCTTTTGGTCGCTGTTTGTCTGTCCGTTCTGATCTGTGTAAAAAGACTCTAAACCTGGAAACAAAGTGTGATTGAAGAATTTTGTTTGCATTTGTAACTTATATTCCTTTTTTTGTTTTTAACCCAATGTTTGTTATCACATGGGTAAACACTGTTATGCCTTGGCTTGCTCCTTCCATTGTCTGGAATCAGGAATAGTCTCAGAGCAGAACCTGAAATACTGGCAGCGGGTATGACTTCTGTGTATGTAGTGCCACTGTGTCTTACTATTTCAAAGCAAAAATGAGCACTTTGGCTTTGTTCCCGAGTGCAATTTATGTTATTTGGAGAAAACTGGGGAGAAAAAGGCAGCTTGCCTCCCCTCCAGGAGAATCTAAGTTTGTTCCTTAAAATGATAATGATAAAATCTACTGATGGGCACAACTGAGCTAGACTGGATAAAATGCAGTGAGGTTTCTTTTACATTAGGGTTGTAGTTATTCCTAAGTGATGTAAAAGTATGCTAGAGTTTTTGTCCATTTTCCACTGGGGTAAATGCTTCAGTATTGGTTTCTTCTATACCTTTAAAAGCGCTCTGCTGCTGTCTGAGCTGTGGTGAAAATGAATATTAAATTACTATTAACTCTCTTTTGTTAGAGAAGAAGTAGAAATATTCCAATGCTGAGAGGCTAGCAGAAGACCTCGAGCAACATCTCTCACCGTGTGGTTGCTGTCCTGGCGCCTTTTTTTCCATTCTCTCATTCCTATTTTTTAAGAAACAAAAGAGAAGAAACCTAAAGGCAGATTGTTTTCTTGCACACGTGTTACAAGGCCATTCTTTGTATACGCATTTTACTTTGATCTTCTTGTTGGCCTGTTGTGTACGTGTTTGTCTGTGTTTTACTTGCTTCAGTGTTGTGTTTATTTTTTTGTCCCCTAGGTTATATCCCAAAGATGTGGATAAGTACCACAATGGGTCTTCATATAGACAGGTGGGTAGTACATTGTGCTGAAAACTTGGAGGAGAATATTGCCAACAGCTGCCTTTGCTCAGGTAGTCCAGCTTAGCAACTGGTTCTTTGTGTGTAGTAGGGCTTTGTACCCCCAGAACATGGGGAGCATTGGAGGCTTCTGAAATAAATCCCACGAGGGCCAACAGCCCCTGTTAAGAGCCATTTTGTAGCTAGGTATTAAGAAATCCTCTTTGATAGCCTTCATCTCTGTAAAACTGAAATGTTTGAAAGGGTATTCTCTCCAGATCTCATTTGTGTTTTTTATCCGATTCTGTGTTTTTAGGATGTTTTCATTTTTATATATCTGATTCCCCTTTAAATAGGGAAATGGGAGCTTTTAATACCCTAATTGAATGAAGTTGTGATTACAGTCATTTATTTCATGTAGCTTTTTCCTTAATTTCAGTACTTTTTAACTTCATCTAATCACTGCTACTAGAAAATTAGAGACGTGATCTCATAACATCTTTATGGAACTTTTTGAAAAAACAAACAAAGAAAAACCAAAAAAGATCAACAAATAGCTTACTATACATGTCTTCCGTAATAAAAATACTTTCATCTTCTTGGTTGATTTCTTTGCAGTAAATTGCATCCTCTTGACACTCTGTCTGGATTATTGGATCTCTCCTTATTTTACCATGCCTGGTTATCTGGTGTGTTTCTTCTGGTTACCTGGTACATTGCATGGTTGTTCTTCAAGATCTATGCTACAGAGGTTGGTATGCTGTGACAATGCTGAAGGTATAACAGTGTTTCACTGATAATGCTTTCTTTTCAAAAGCAAGAACTTGTGACACGTGCCTGCAGGTTATGTGAGAAGATAATACCCAGAAACTATCTCTCATTCCAATTTATCAGCAGAAAAGATAACAAAAGGTGGTCAATGTTCTGCAAGCTAAGCTCTGGAAATCTCAGATTTCAACAAAGCGTCCAAGTACACAGCTCTTCAAAGAGGAGACGTGTTAATAGAGTTCAGGCTGCAGTGTTAAAATAGACTTCAGGCAGCCTTGGGAATTAATACATTTTTGCGTTTTCATTCAATCACTGTTACAAATTAATATGGCTAAAAAAAGGCCATTTAAATATATAATGAATCGCATTAGAATAAATCTGAGACCGTGGTTATGGGGGTGGTGGGAGTGGGGAGCTTTGGGGGTGACAAGGAAAAGGCAGTAAAGAATCTGTAAACTTACATCAGTTCCACGCAGTTACTTTGTTAACCATTTGACAGCAATTGCTATTATAAATTTCAGTTTTGCAGCTGGGGAAGAGGGAAACAGTGATGATATTTAATATGAATTCAGTGGCACAGAACAAATAAACTGACAAAGTCTGTGCCCAGACTGGTTCATGTTAAATAGTATTAAAAATATGCAGTACTTGATAAAATACAAGCAGTTATATTTTAAACATCATAGCCATGAGAACAGAAATGAATTGTGTTAAAACACAGAATATGAATATCGTAATGATTCTTAGTTTATCAGTGAAACAGTATAGGAGAGGAGTTCTAAGATCTTTCATTGTTCAATAAAAGAACCTCGGTTTTTCATTGGATTGGTTACACTGTAAAAGACAGATATTACAGTGTTGAAATTTCTTATTTTTTGGGTGTGGTGTCATTAGATTTTCTCCCAGATATCACTGTGATAGAAATCTAACTGTGTATGGTTTGCCCAACTGCATGAGTACATGGAAAGCGTTTCAAGATAAAGGTAGCTGGAGTTTCTAAGACCTTGGTTTTAAATGCAAGGAGTGGCCTTTGTTGTATGCTTGTTCGTTTTTGTTGTTGCTTCTGTTAGAAATTTCACTAGCTTATAGTAAATCGAAGCAGGTGGATATGTGCTTTTGTAGTCCATAATTCCTCTGACAAGCACCAACTCAGACATGGTGTTTCTTAAGCTTTTTTTCCTCCATGTTTTGCACTGTATAACACAACTTATGATATTTATATTTAGACACATCACTTTCCTGTTCAGCCAACTTTTGCTGAGGAGACAGACCAATGCCTGCCTAAAATCTTAAACAGCAACCCTCCGCTCATTATAAAGGTAATTGAATTTCCACAGTCTTCCCAGTTAGATCTGTGCTGGGAAAGTGATTCTCAAACCGTGATCTGCTGAGTAGCAGCTAGAAAAACTGCTGCTGGTTCTTTAAAAAGCTGCCTCAGAGCTCTGAGCAAGCTAAGCCAGTCATGCTTAATAGTAAAAACTTGTTTAGTAGCGACATCTGCTGGCACTCACTATGCTGTACTACTTTTAGGCTGAGAATGGACTCATTTAGAGGTGAGGGTGAGATGTATGTCTGCAACAATTATGTTAGTTTGTAATGGTGCTAAAATAAAAGGTTATTAACGCTTTTTTTTTCTTTCCACTTTGGTAAACAATAATTTGGTAAACAGTAGTTTTGGTCTGGCTGTGTTAGACATTAGTAGAACTTACTGTTTAAAATAATCAAGAATTGAAGACCTCATATAAAAAGTATTGTGTAAATAAAGATAACACTGTTCTCCAGCACGTGGAAGATCCATATTTAATGATTATACAGATCTCTGATAAGGCTAGAGATAAAATGGTGTTCAAATGAATTGCAGCCTACTGTAAGCTCTGTTATATTATCAAAAGATCTGTGAGGAAGAATCAAGCGCAGCACAGTTAGTAACTGCTGAGATTATGAATTAGACTGAAGTGTCTAATTTATTATTGGGTCCTGTGTAGTGAGCGGAATCTGGTTATCATTGGTCTGCCGCGTTAATTACTTAATCATGTGAAAAAGCAGTATTAGGCTTTGTGCTGCTGGCACACTGCAGATGAGCTCTGGCTTACAAAAACAGTTCGTTCTTTCAGCTTGAGCTCTTTCTCTCTGAGTTGTTAGCTGTTAAGACTGAATTAAAAAAAAGGTCCTAGGTTTTCTTTAGCTCCAAAGAAAGAACATATGAGTAAAGTTTTCCAAAGCTTTGCTCAGCAGCTCTATCCAAACTGGTTCTGGGGATACACGCAGTCTTTTGCTTCTTTTTTTATTTTTCCCCATCACATGGCTTGTCTTAGTCTGTGTAAACTTGGTCTTCATAAGAGTTGCACTGATATGGATAACAACAGTTTTTAAGGAAACCCCCGTGGACTTTGCACATATGAAAACACTTTCCTTTCCTTGTAGTTTTTAGCCTTACAAGACTTGATGTTACTTTCCCAGTATTCTCCTGTTCGACGTCAGGAAGTCTTTAGCCTTAGCCAGCCAGGTAAGAGCTAGCTCATGTTGATTCCTTTTTTTTAATGAAATGTTTCCCAAATGCTTTGGCAAGTCTTTTGTTTTTTTTTTAACTGCTGTGATGTATGTTATGTAAGCTATGAGGCCTCATAAGTAAAATGTGATTCCTTTTCCAAAGGGATTCTTAGTTCTCTGTACTTGCGTTGCTTCATCTACTCAATAAATACTAGTCCCTGTTCTTTGATTTAAATGACAACCGTGAGGAAACACAGACCTTAAAATACTGAAAGCAAGGTCCTCTTGACATCACCTATCAAATAACCCAAACTGAATAATCCAACACATGTATGTAAGCCCAATGTACAGATGTGAGATTAAACTGAGCATAAATAGTGGATCACCACTGGAACTGTGAAAGCAAACAAAGGCCATGATTTCATTTATTATACAAGCCTCTTGCTATATATGAACATATAGCAGAGAAGGGCAGTTGAGACTGCCTTGAAACCATGAAAAACTTTGTTGCTCCTCATTAGGATTTCTAATGTTTGCACAACTTGTAAAGTGTTTACTATCACCATTGATAGCACTTTGTTCATTTTAGTTGTTTAGTTGATTTCAAATCTGATGGAGCAAACTGCTCGTTTCCCACTTGCTTAATGGGTTTCACTGGACTCTTGTAGTGTTATTAATTGACAGTAGGATAGAATCTGTCCATGTTTTCATCTTCCTTTTAGTATAAATGAACTGCTACAGTAAAAATGCTCTATGGCTTTTTAGAAATGGAATGGTGCTGTGATCTTTTGAAGCTTACGCTGAGAGCAAATGTGCACTGTTAGAACAGATATGAGGATAACATGGAGATCAAACATATCTACTGCATTTCCCTTTTATGTGAATGCTGCTAGGTGGACACCCACATAACTGGACTGCGATATCAAGGGAGTGTTTGAGTCTTCTGACTGATCTGACCCAAAGGTTGATCGCACAGCAGGAAGCTGCAGCAGCAAATGGGAGAGCAAAGCAGCAAGTGGGAGAGATGAAAGTATCTCCGCAGACTCCAGGTGTGTGAAGAAATGCTCATAATACTTTGTAAAGTGTGAAAATACCAATAGACTAATGTACCTATGTAATCTGAATTAAGTTGTATGGAAAAATGAGTTGGGGGGTTCTGCAAATAAATGGAAACATTTAAAAAGGAAGTCCTACCCCCACATTTAATTTCAACCCCCAAAACAAATGGAAAATTTCCAAAGTGTGTGCTTACTTTGTTTACTTTGCATAATGTTATGTTTGATGCAGTATGTTTTTCCACACTTGCATGAATTAAGAAAGTCTAATTATTAGAGTTTTAGAATATGGCTGAACCTAAGAACTGTAAGCCCTGCCAGGAGATGCTTTGTAACTTGCATAGCTGTTTTGGTTACCTTAAGATGACAAAATGAGTTTTTGTTTTGTTGTTATAAGGACTTTGAACGTATTTATGTGGTTCACTGAGTATCACGGTAGGAAAAGAAGAGCTGGTTTGAGTCTCGAGCTGCATGCGGCTGGCAAGCATTTCAGGTGTTTCACATGCTGGACTTAGGCATCATTCCTGGCAGTGGAGCTGTGTTAGCACAAGGGCTGCCAGGTAACTGAATCCCTTAGCAGTCAGTGCCTAGGACACAAGCGTACTCCTGTCCTGGGAACAACAGGGGGTAGTTGATATGTCAGAGGTGAATTTCTTCTAGTGCTGCTGTTCCCTTGGGATTTGTGGCTGACATGTGTTTCTTACACACCAATCAGAAAGAACCGCTGTTCTTACTTAGGAACTGTCCTTAAGTAGCCTTGTTTTCTAGTGCTAATACTAGAAATACTAAAAGCATACTTTACGATGATACATCCAATGCGTTGTAATGCTAGTTAGCAGAAGGAGAGATTCGGGAAATCTATCATCAGTTCAAGAACAAGCGGAAAGAACTTTTAAAACACTCCATACTCAGGTTGATATGTACTTCTTTGCAAGATCAAGGTGGAAACAGTGTCTGTTAATGAAAACTCTTGACGATACAGAAGTTGTTGAAATAGCAGTCTAATAACAGACCCATGTCTTGACAGCATGTTTGTTTACATGCAGTGTGTTTCTGTTTTTAGGAGCTGCGGTGGCAGAAGATGTCCCTTTCCAGTTACAGAGGTCTAATGTTATTCCCAGAGCTGCCATGTCTTCCCTGGTTAAATCATCCTTAATGCCTTTAAAGGCATCACCTGGGTCTGAAATTTGTTCACCTTTCAGTTCACCTGCTTTAAATTGCAAGGTGGGAATTCTGGATTTAAACTCTCCTTGGCATGGATCAGTCCAAAGTCCTCAAATCATGCGAAGGGGACCAAAGCTGTGGACATCGGGTTCAGGTAGAGACTTTTCCACTACACTTGTTCTTGTCCTAGAAGTCGTAGTTGTAGATGCCAATAGAGATCTGTCTTCTTAAGGTTAGAAGTGTCAGAAACTCGTTTTCTGAAGTGACTGTATTTCTCTTGTAGGTCTGCAAATGAATGGTTCCCACCATGAATCCTTCCCAGTGCTCTCTGTTGCAAGAGTTGGCAGTGGGACAGTTCAGCCAAGTTTTATTTACACATGGCTCCAGAACAAGCAAGAACAGGTAGAGTAAAAGTTGCAGCACAGATAGGTTACAGCCAATACAGCTTAAGCGTTCTCTCTACTGAAAGAACTCTTTTTTTTTTTTAAATGAATATTTGCTTCTTCAATTAGCTTACATAACTTAACGAAGCATATTCTGCCTCACACTCAATTCCTTTTTATTGTAAAAAGATGGTAGAGGTGAGGAGGCTTAACTTTGTGTGCCTTCTGATAAATACAGTGTTTTCCATCTTCTGTTTCTTTTCAGATAAAAAACTTCTTATCGAGACGAGTGCTGATAATGTATTTCTTCAGCAAGGTAGTCACGATCATATGTTTTGTGAGTGAGCAGCATGGTCTAGAAATGCATGAACTTATGAGATCTGCTGTGGCACTGTGTCTCTTTTACATATAGTAATGATTAAGAATACCGCGTCCAGTTCTGGGCTCCCTGGTTCAAAAAAGACAGGGATCTCTTAGAAAGAGTCCAGCGGAGGGCCACAAAGATGGCAAAGCTGGAGCATCTCCTTATGAGGAAAGGCTGAGGAACCTGGGTCTGTTCAGCCTGGGGAAAAGAAGACTGAGGGGGGGATCTGATTCATATTTATAAATATCTGAAGGGAGGTGGGAAGGAAATGGATGAGACCAGGTTCTTCTCAGTGGTGTGTAGCAATAAGATAAGGAGTAATGACCTAAAACTTGAATGTAAGAGGTTCCACACAAACATGTGGAAGAACTTACGTACAGTAAAGGTGATAGGGCGCTGGAACAGGTTGCCTCTGTTGTGGGGTCTCCTTCTACGGAAGTATTCAAGACTCATCTGGACACCTACCTGTGTGACCTATTGTAGGGTACCCGCTTTGGAAGCGGGGTTGGACTCAGTCTCTTGAGGTCCCTTCCAACCCCTGTGATTCTTTGATTCTGAAGTTTCTTTCTTCTAATCTAAGGTTTTCTTTATAAGTGCAGTGCTGTTTTTACTGTGATATTTGAAGCAGGACTATCCTATGCCTGTATTAAAACTAAATAACATACTTGTTCAGGCTAGGCTGTTTATAAGCTGCTTAAAGTGTCATACAGTAGTAAAACACAACTGAGAACTTAAAAATGCAATTATCTTACTAACTTACTTACACTAACTGCTAGATGGTATGGCCTCTAGTTAAGATTAGAATTCAGTTAATGACATTTTGTCAGGCCAGCATACCGAGTGAATGCTTTATAGTATTTCTTTGTGGGGAAAAAAAGGTAGTTGGATTTTTGGGAATTGCTCCTTCTGAAATATCAGTACTAATATTACTACTACCATTCAGGTGAATGCTTAAACTAAACTTCTGTAGTATTTACACAGGAAAAGTTAATTGAAACCTGCAGTTTCGGTGATACTTTTAGGTCAAGTGCTTAGAGTGCTTTGATTTCTTCTCAGCATCCGGAAGCCTCCATCCAGGCTGTTTTCTCTGATGCTCAGATGCACATTTGGGCATTGGAAGGTAAGCAGTTTCTGTTCCCAGCTTTTCTGCTCCTTTGGTTCATAGAACTACAACAGCTAGAATTATCTGGTTCCAGATTTTTGGGTCTCTGTGAAAACTTTGAATCTATTTTGGTAAAAACACGACTGCATTTCTATAACATGAATAAAGATCTCATTCACTTCTCAGTTTTGAAATCCCACACACAACCTTTTAGTTTGTTCCATGGAGGTAGTGATTCCCGAATTTGATTTCTGTTGCTTTTCTCCGACGTGAACCCATTTACTGAAAGAAAAAGTGAAGGTGATAAGAAACTTATGATGTCTTTTTACAGCAGGTTTTCTTCCTGAAGTGTCTTTCTCTGTTAGCCGGGGTGTGGAGGCAGGCAGGCACTCAAGTAGTAAGTTAACAAATAATTTGGAAGAGGTGGTCCAGAGAGATTTAAAAAAACAGTGAGCATGTGGCTGCACAACAGGATTTTCTTGTTTGTTTGTCTCAGTGTCAACAGCAAATACCAGTGTTTTTTGAATCCTTCACTGGATTTCACTGTGCAAAACTCAATCTTCTTCCTAGGTTAGATGTTTTATGGACTGATGAAACAGGTTGTGTCAGATTGAAGGTGATGAGCCAAGAAATATGGTCAGGAGATGGAGATCATAAATATAGTTTTGCAGAGGAGCGGAAAGTATAGTTTGTGTTTTAACAGGGGTTGCTGAGCTAGGCTGCAATGCTTTTTAATATGGTAAACAAACTGAGAAGGGCTTTAAATCTAAATCCAAATTTCTCTTCAGAGTGGTAAAGTTCTTGTACAAACCAAATAAATTTAAATAATCTGGAAATATTTATGCATGACTAGGATTGTGAAATAGCACTTGTCTTTTGGTTGGTGTCAGGTACAGTTATGATCAGAGGTGTGGAAAGGGTGCCAGTCCTCTTATAAATATTTTATATAATCTCTCTTATCATTAACCTCAAGCTATTGTACAGCAGTCAAACGAGTGACTGATACAGCCCTGTAGCAAGCCAAAGCTGAGGTAATGGTCATCTGGCTGCAGTAGGTCCTGAGAATTCCCCCACATTAGTAGAATCTTCAGGAAAAATGTGATCTTTGTTAATGCGTCAGAAGTTGAGAATTCTGTAATTATAGCAAACTTTTTTTCCCCTGAAAAGGTCTGTCTCATTTGGTAGCAGCCTCCTTTACTGAAGACCAGTTTGGAGTCGTTCAAACTACGCTGCCAGCTATCCTGAATACTTTACTGACCCTTCAGGAGGTAAAAACCATTAACTTTTCCTTACCACAGGACAACTTTGTGAGAGGAGGAGTTTTGTTAGCTTTGTATTTTGACAGTGCTGACCAGTCATAACATTAAAGTTGTCACTGCTGTAAATGGCTTCTCATCTTCAGTTAATCTAAACAAAACAACCAGTTGCCACTATGTTCATTATGAAACAGCTGGATAAAAGCCTTGTTAGATCTTTAAAATGTAGAAGCAGAAAGTGCGTTTTACTGAAATGTTTAACTGAGCACTTGGTACCTTTTTTTAATTGAACATCTTGTTTTGGGGATGCATCAAATATCCTACATTTTAAGCTTACTTAGGACTTTATCTTCCATTGGCTGTACAGAATTCTTCACTTGGAGGCTTTGCAAACCGTGAGAGATAAGATCACAAAGCAGTGCTAAAGCATTACTCAAACTCTCCAGTTGTTGATGTTTGGAAATGTGTATTTAAAAAAAAAAAAGCAGGTTTGTTTCCAAAGCTATGCATGTCTTTTTGATACAGTCATTTTACACTTCCTTAATGGAGATTCTTGGAAAGGATTTTGAGGTTATTAAAGCTTCTCAGTGTAAGTCATTTATTCCAAGAAGAGGTGCTATGGGGAAGGAGAAGGGAACACCTTCCATGTTTCTGAAGGAAGCAAGATATAACACAAAACAGAATTGGTTTCGTACTGCTGTGCTTAGCACTTGAGTCTTAATATCAGAGAGTCTTATTTCATAAATCTTGATACTGTGCTCATGTTGATGGCCTGGAAATGTAAGGTCCGGTTTGATTTCCAGTACATTATTGTGTCTTGATGGTGTTTCAGAACTTTTCTTTTTACTTTGCTTTATTTAATCAATATTTTGCTGGTTCTATTATAAAGTAATTGAACAGACAAAGTAAGCTCATCTACTTTTTTCTCAATTAGGTTGTAGACAGACACTTCAAACTGCCACATGTTTCTAGCAAACCTCCTAGGAGTTCAGGAAGTCTGGTGGACACATCCTACAAAACACTACGATTTGCACTCAGAGCATCTTTGAAAACAGCGCTGTACCGGATAACCACTGTCTTTGGAGAACACTTAAAGTAAGAACTTCTCTTCATGATTTGTCACTTGCTAAATTTTTAAATTAAATGTTCCTGCAGGAACTATGAAGATGGACATTTGTGCACGAATCCCTTTAGGACGGTATTCTAACATGGCATCTTAATATTTTCTTTAATCTGTTGAACCTTACAGAACGTTTGTGTATGTATATGGCCCCTGCTAGAAACTCCATCAAGGAATTCTGAGTGGATGTCCTTAGTGAATTTTTTAATGAATTCTTTAAAAAGTGGTCCATGAATATCACTCAATTATTAAATCTTAGCTGCTGAAAAGTAAATTGAGTAGGGGCAACTATCTGTTCAGTGGGAAAAGAATCTTGGGCATCCTTACCAAATGCTTCTTGGGGTCTGACGACTGATTCTCAGCTGCTGTCCCAGCAGGCAGACTTCTGTACTTGGTGTCTGAACATGTGAAGCTGGAACTTTCTTCGCTGTCTGCCCATCTCTCTCTGTGGGGATGAAACATCACTCAGTTTGGAAGTGCTACATATACAGGGGAAATCATTTTGAGAGATTCTTTCATATTTAAGTCAACCTTGCAAGAATAACAGTTGCTCATGAAGCTGTATCAGGGATCATTCAAACTGCACATTAGGAAAAACCTCTTAACTGAGAGGGTGGTTGGGTGCTGGAGCAGGCTCCCGGAGGCAGGGGTCATGGCACCAAGCTGCCAGAGTTCAGCAAGCATTTATGCAGTGCTCTCAGGCGTAGGGTTTAGTTTTTTAGGTTATCTATGCAGTCAGGAGTTGGACTCGGTGATCCTTGTGAGTCCCTTCCAACTCAGGATATTCTGTGGTGCCGTGATTAAATGGGCAAAGAAACAGATGAGCTTTCTAGGGATAAGTGTCTTTTAGTAGTGGAAGCTGTTGAGGAAATGACATTTTTAAGGATTAATACCTACTTTTCTGTGTGTTTTCCTTGGAACACAGGTTTTTTGTACAGCTGGGTTTTCTAAATTTCAACTTCAGTGCAGTTGTTTATTTCAGTGTACACTTAGTTTTGGCATGAGGCTTTATTCTGTGGTGTAATGCAAAATCTTATGTTCTGTGTTTGTTTTTAGTGCAGTGCAAGTCTCTACAGAACATAAGAAAAGACTTCAGCAGTTCTTGGAATATAAAGAATAAATATCAGATTTTGATACAGCTACGGTTTGTTTGGCACTTCTGGTAAGAAGAAATTGGGACTACTGAGCCTTTTTATCTTGTATTGTTGAAAAGTATGTGGAAGCACAAGTTGCAGAATGAAACCCTTAAAATTGTAGAAATTCTCTTTCAGCTTTGAAAGAATTCATCTTTTGTATAATAAAACGTCTTAAAATTCATCTTGCCTTCTTTTAATATCAGTTACAGGTGAGAAAGTGTCAGTTCTTCTTTTATGTAAGACCATGACATTTGTGATTATCGGACTTAACTCTGCCACTTAGATTCTTCACTGTTTTTTTCCCCCATATGTTCTTTCCCTGCTTTTCCTGATGAAGAGTGGAGACTTAAATAGGTACTTAATGTCCCTGAGTGTTTTGTAAATTTAGCTGCTAACACTTTCAGCTCAGATGAAGAGTGTGCCAAGGAATAAAACGTGCTACTCTCCTGTAGGATGGAAGTATTCCTTCTGAGCAAAATGGGTATGTAGAAAGATATTGATAAGACACAAATACTACTTGAAGTTATCAGCATGGGTTGTATTGTCTTCAAGGTGACCTGGGAAACTGAAGTTCTGATCTACACTGAAACATACAGGAAGCATTACTATGTTCAGTAAAAACTGCAAGTATTGATATTGTGCATGGAAGGTTGGATCAGCAGCTTTCTGTTAAGGTGGATATGAAGGATCTTTGCAACTTAATCCGCCTTTTTCAAAACATTGTAATTATTGGTAACTTCATATGAAAAATGACTTTCAAAAAGCATCTTTTAAACTGACTTCAGTTACTGTGATATTTACAGAAGAAAACTTGCATGGTATATGAAGTGCTGAGATGTAGCTGCAGTGCTTTTATCTCAAGGAAATTACAATAAGGTAAGCTAAATGGTCTTGCAAATAAATTCATTGTGATGAGGGGAAAGAAAATGTGGATTCTCCTTCTTCCATTCTCTTCAGTGCTGTTAGTCCTCTGAATTTCGCTGGAGAATCTAAGATCTGAAGACGTCCAGGGTGTCAGTTACGGTGGTGTGGAACAACTGGCTCACAGAGCAGCTGTGTAGTAATTGCTTAGCAGGGGTTGTAAGGTTTAGGAAGAGAGAAGAATCCAAATCAAATCTAGTGTGAGACCTGCATATTAGTTTCCCATTAGGAAGGCATGTAATTTTCTCTACATACAGAAACTGTATGCGTTAGCTTGATAGTTGGTGTTATAGTGATATTGTTCCTTTTGCAGAGGTTGCTTACAGCAAATGCCAGAAGGTGACGGACAGCCTTTCATTATATTTTAAGGTTAGACACAGTCTTTTAAAGTTTCCCCAGGCTTAACTTCTACCACAGATTTGACTATTATGTCAAAGCCTCTTGCCTGCCTGCTTTATTAAGTAATTTGCTCTTTCGCTGGTATTACGATGTGCACCTGGAGTTAAAGTGATGCTTTAGCTCAGATGTTAACTGCTGACCCAAATACTTTGGTTGAAACTTTCAGATAAATTTTCCATTCATTTAAACAGGTGCAGAACGTTTTTTCTATTGCTCTGGTATGTTGTGCAACGTTCTCCCAACTACAAGCTGCCAGTTGTAATTAACAGGCTGTCAGCAGGAGGGTTAAAATGCAGACTGCTTTTTGATGCCAGAGTGCTTGAGGTCTGTCCTCCTTGTGTTGCAGCAGAGATTTGCACGTGATATGTCTTAATGTGCTTTTGATTCGTGGAATTCTCAGTGTTGGACAGAAGAGCTTTCAAAAGCTGATTGCTTTATAGTTTCTTTAGGAAGCTACAATTCTCAAGGAGCTGTACTGCTTTTTAAGCCTTTACTTAAGTGAATCTTTAATAGTATCTTGTACTCATGATTCTAAGTGTACAAGAATATAAAGCGTATGTTGAGTGCCCTCTGAAGGTGCAGTAACTGACTTACAGAACTCTTAACGGGTAACTCCACATTTTAGTATAGTGTCTGGGAATAATGTTATTCCTTTGGCAAATGGTGCTGGTGTTTCATGTCCTCTTGTATACTACTTAACATCTTAATGTAGAAATAATCACTGTGAAACTTCTGTGAGGTATGGGAAGTCTCTTGGGTTCTTTTCTATATTCTGGGTAATGAGGAAAAAAATTATAAGGCCTTTTTTACAGTTTGTTTCTCTGTAACTGCAGTTAAATCAGTTCCCTCAAGCCTCATAATGTTTCTCATCTGTTTAATCATCTCTAAGCTGAGCTGCACCTTCTTACCGGATTGCATATTGCAGGCACAAGTGAAACTGATAGCATTTGGTTTGATGGCTCTTCTGGCAGCCTTGTGAACTACCCGCCTCTCCCTGCAGATTAACTATAGTCAAGAACATCTGAAATTATTTTCACCACAGCTGCAGAGAGGTAGGCAGTTGATTGTTCAGATCTGCTTTTCTGTTGTAACTGAGTAATAGAATGCTACAAATGAGTAATTGGAGACTTTAGTTCTTGATCAGATTTTTAAGGGGCTGCTTAAAACCCAATCCTGCTTCCTTTCCTGAGACATAACAGAAAATTGGGAGTGTACAAACACGGTGACCCCACTCCTTGAAGCTTCTATATGCCCCAGTATCTGAGGGAATCGTGCAGGACTTGCTCTTGCAAAACGCTGCCCGCTTGGAGGACTGCCCTGATGCCAATTGCTACTCAAGGCCTGAATGCACCCTTCAAACGGAGTGGTTGTAATTCTGCTGCTGCTTACATTGAACAGAGGCTGTATTGTACGTACTACTGGTGTCTTCAGGCCTGAAGCAGCCCTCTTCCCACCTTCTGGGAAACATTTTTGGCTCCTCAGTTAAGGCAGGCATCTCTGCATATGCATCCAGCTGCCACTGTGCAAGCATCAGCCTCTTGCACGTGATAAATAGGCATCAGCAAATCATGCAGCCTTGACTGCACGCTCATCAGACTTCTCCCAGCTTCTGAAATTGGCCATGTGCTCTGTCTGGGGAGGGCTTGATGCTTTCAGTGTGCATGGGGAGGGGAATCCTGCTGTGAGCAGGGTGCCATGAGAGCACCCTGAGCTTAGGAGATGCTGCTTGTTGTGTGCAGTGCTGTCCCCTTTCCTCAGGGTGTATGCTGGCAGCCTGTAGGGCTTTGCATGCTCAGGCAGGCTTCTGATGGTAGTGTGGCTTTATCTGCTCACAGCAAACATGGTCCAGTTGCTCTTATCCCCTCCTTTCTACAAAGATGTGATGAAAAGATGAGAGTCTGAGCAGAATCATCACAGATGCTGCAGGTTGAGGATGCCCCCCAATACCTATGTATATTCCTGCCCCTATGGTCTGATGTTTTTCTTCAGCATCGGTGTTCATGTATTTGCTGTATGGACTAAATGTACTCAGGTGCTGTGGATGTACCCGGAGTGTGCTTTGTCAAGCTCTTGTGTGGAAGAGGGATGTTCCTACATCAGAATATTGCTCCCCCTTGCTGCTGCTGTGGACTTGTAGGGATTTGCATCTGGTGGCACATCAGCTATAGTATGAATAAGCTGTGTAGCTCCACCGTGCCTGAGAAAACGGGCTGTAAGAGAGGGAATAAAACCTACTCTCTACTCTGATTCCAGAAAACAAAAAAGGAATTGGGAAAGACCTCACCTTTCTGTCTTTACAAGAAATAAAACAAAAACTAATCCTGAGGACTACAGTAGAGCTAGTCAGACAGGAGCTAGTCTCTGAAGTCTGCCATGAGATAAAAACAAATTCAAGGGGGAACTGTTCCCTGGGTGGCCTGCTGGATACACTAACTGATTCTTCTGATAGGTGGTGGTGGGATAGGAGTTCTCTCTCTTTTTCAGTTTTTATTTTTTAATTTTAACCTCTGATGTGTAAATCAGTTTCAGTGGTAGGATGAATTTCAGAGAAAGCTGCGGCCTGAACAGCATGCATACATGTTTGTGCAATCATCAAAGGAGCTAAGTGCTGAGTGAATAGTGAGCCCTTCTCCCTCCCCTGCCCAAAAAACACACCTAAAATACCAGCTTTGCCTTTTGCTTCTTGAATAACTCTGTTTTTGTATGTGAGATGGTTTGTCCTTTGTCACAGAGACGCTGTGTGGCACTTCTGCTCTTCTCAGATAGTCACTATCTGCGAGACGTCCGTGCTTTGTTCGGGGCACCAAGGGTTGAGTTTAACTGATGGAGCTAGATGTGTACTCACTCTATTATATATACAATGCTGGGAAATGTTAAATAACCTGGAGTGAGGTAGTGGTGGAGGGAAGCAGTCACTGGCGCACGCTACGCTCCAAAAGAGAAGAGATACTTTCAGCTTGTGGACCTGTGTTGTGCAATGGGGCTTAGTCTTACCCCACCCTCTGTCACCTCAGACGATGATAACCAAGTCTTTGTTTGCAAATCAGTAGGCTGCGGTAGTGGTGGACACCACAAACGCCCCGGAGAAAACAAATAATTCTGTATTCTGTGCAGGGTTTGGCTGGTGTGCAGTAAACACATTCGATGTGTGGTCCAGACGCTTTGTCAATAAAGAGAAGTCAGAAGTGACTTGCTGCCCATTCAGCAATCTCTATCTTCAATGCATTGAATATATGGATCCCCAGGCAAAACGACTGTGGGGCCATGTTATGAGCCAGTGCTATAATTCACTTACAGGAGGCGTGAACTGAAGTTGTACCAGTAATTCTAGTTCTGGCATGTCTGAACTGCTGAGGGTTGGATTTGGATTTTACAAGCTGAATGTTCTCAAGTTGTGCTGGCCTGTTTGCCTGCTTGTTTAGGACTTGAATTTATTTTATTGCCCGTGTTCCCTACACATAGTGTGAGAGATTAATCTGTTCATGGGCTGATGCAGAGGAATAATACCAGTAGATGCTTGGGCCAGCTATAATTGCAGGTGTAAACAACAATGTCCCGAATGGAAGCTAACTGAACCCTTATTTAGAGGTGTGTGGTTCTTTGTTCTTTTTCCTCTTCTCTAGAAGTCCTCTAGGATGACCTGCCAATAACTGGGAAGGCAGGAAGCGGGGAAAGATCTGTAGCATTATGGTGGCTATTGGAGGTGCTGATCTCTTCTTGCAGTCTCTGTAAGACAAAAGTAGACTCGAGATTGTTGTATGACTTTCCCAAAGCATGCTAGTTATTTAAATGAGCCTTATTTTTTAAAAGATGAGCTGCACCGATCTGAGGAACGTCTTTCTTCTAACTACCAGAGCTATAAACAAATCCGTAAGTTATGAGGCAACAGTTGAGTGCATTGCTAGATACTGTGTGGTCAGTTTGACCCTGCTGTCTTAATTTAGGAGGTCACTTTAAAACCACTATAAAGAAGGGCTTTGTGCTGCCTTAAAGGGATATGGGCAATCTCTAAGGAACGGGCATACTTGCAGAGACAATCCCTTTGGCTCAGTTTTTGTTTGGTTGTTTTTTACTATCTGTGGTGCAGTAAATTAAAACAAAAACAAGTCTGGACTTGGCATGCCTTTGTAAATAAAGTGCTGTGTGTGAATCGACAGCTTGTTTGCAACCAGGTTATTTATAACAAAGTTCTTTATTTCTCCCACTAGAGAGGTTGTTTTGCTCTATATTGCCAATGCCTATGGTTGCCGAAGCAGTTGGACAAAAGGCCTCACAATTTCAGTTGTGTCCCTTTGAAAGAAAACAAAACAAGCAAAAATTGAATTTTGTTCCCTGCTGGGGTGGATGCAGGGACGCATGAACTGGAGATTAATACTTCAGCTCTCCTTGTTTGCACTGCGCAGCTCACCTTACATGCAACTGTTCTGCTTCATTCCTTTCCTACCACAGAAGAACTACTCGGGGAACAGGAGTTCTCAGCCTCTCTGGGTTTCTTCTTTGAACTGCAATATGACCTTTTGTGCGCACTCAGGGCAGTTATGCTGACTGTGCTGTGGTGGTGTAGGACTGCCCAGGTTCTGTGGCTAATATAGTGTGCTAGCTGGTGTTGGTGCGAGTGCCTTGTTCCCCATCACCAGCTGCCAAAAACACAAGGACAGGAAACTGTCTCATGGCTGCCTGGTGTTTCAGTGCTGTGTGACAAGGACCCAGGTCAGCACCCTGGCTGTGGTCTGGCTTCTTGGTTCACGTGAGCTACAATTTGAGTCCAGCTGGGGATAGAGTTAGCCTTCTCTTTCTTCAGTCACCAAGTAGATGTGAGTAGGCAGATGGGCAAGTCTCTCGTTATTTATCACCGGTATCCTATTCATAACCTAGAGAGAGGAAATTCAGGCAAGCAGTTGTATTCCCTGGAAAGTTTTAGCCCGAACTGCAGTCTTTCATATCTGACTCAAAATGAAACAAATCCGCAGGGACAAGCTTCAGAGGCCAGGGATGCCCTATTTGCCCTAACTGGAAGGTCTGCTTCAGTGATGAAGACTCATTAACAAAGGGAAGAGGCAACTGGCATAGCTGTGATCTCCTGATAGGCTGTGATCCGTGACCACAGTCCTCAGCAATGAGGAATGAGAAACCAGAAGTCTAAATATAGAGCCATCACCCTTGTCATTCTATTAAAAGGAGGCTATTGCTGTCATGGGGAAGAGAGGCCAGTGAGTGATTTTCACCAAGACACAGAGGGGAGACGCCCCTCTAGCTCGTGGATGTAGCTGACAACATCGGGTGAATCAGTATTTGCTGCAGAGCTCATGCATACAGCAAAGTCATGGTGACCCAGGGCATAAAGCAATCTGAGCAGTGACTGCACTTGCTTGGCCTTTGTTCCAGAACCAGAATATATGAAGCATCCTCTGATTCAGCTGTGGGAGAAAGGGAACTGCTTAACTCTTTCATAGGCACAGTGATTCAGGAGACACTTGTCCCTCCCAGCCACGTCTGTGGCACTGTTGGAGGAGCCAAGCTGTCGCTTTGGAAGCGCTCTGGGCATCCTGCTTCTTATGGGCACAGCCAGGTCTGCAGCAGGATGCGCGGCCACCTCCTGCTTCACTGCTTGGGCCCAGGGATGGGCAGCCCTAGCTGGATGCCTGGATACAGCTGAGACTTTGTTCGAACTCCCCTGGAAAGCTGAGGAAGTAGCGGTGTGAGAGAAGGTCTGAGTGCAAAGGGCATCGTTTCCTGCTGTGCTTCATCGAATGCAGGAACCTGCAGCTTGAGCTACAACATTACATCTCCACGAGATGACCTGCGGCGGAGAAATCAGCTGGCTGCGAAGTGCAAGGTGCTGCCGAAGCGGGGAGCTGCGATGTGCTTTGCCCCCAGCCCCTCCTCGCCACCTACGGGAAAAAGGCTTCCTTTCGCCGGGGTTATTGCTGAGCCAGTGGCGGCACCTGCCGGCCTTCTGCAGAATATTCAGAAGGGGAGAGCCAGAACCGGCACTTCGGAGCCGGGTGAGCATGGCCTGAGGTAGGAATCCCGCAGTTAGGTAGGTTCATGAGGTCAGAGGTGTCAAATGATGTTCCTTTTCCTGCTTGCTGTGGGAGGACTGCTTGCCGAGGAAGAAAATCCCTCTCGGAAGTTATACAATATATCCAGTGCTACCTGTTTTCTAGGAAAGAACCTCGAGTTTAGACATTCAGACTGTACATTGATGTAGCTGCTTTGCACAGGCTGAGGCTGTGCTCAGGATCCAGCCAGACCCTGGGTTTTTCCTGTGCTGGAAGCAGCGGATTACCCTGGTTACACTGCGTTCTGGAACAATATTTCCCTCAATAAATTTTATTGCCTCTTCACATGTAATTGGGGCTTAGGCAGTTACTGCAGCGTATTTCTGTCTTATTGTTGTTTCTGGTAGCGCTGCCAGGTGACTTCAGCATTTCCAAACCGAAGAAGAAGAAGAGATGTTCCATATCGAGGGCCTCACAGACTGATGGGACGGGGATGGGTAAAGGTGAGCGAAGCACTTGGATACGGAGCTGCTCTGTGCAGAGGGGTAATGGAGCCGAAAGTCTTTACTTTGTTCACAGAGGCCCAAGATGTAACTTGGCATTCAGCGTTCACGTTGGTTGGTTGCTACCTACTTTTGTTTCCTATAGAGGTAGAGGTGGGAATTTTTCCCTTTTCATAATGTTGCGTTCCCACGGATGTGTCCTGAGAACATTAAGCAGTTTTCAACTAAATCTGACGGAGAGCTGACCCCTGTGGGGAAGGCTGGCACCTTCCGTCTTTGGTAGACCTCAGGGCTTCTGTGCGGGGCAGGAAAGGGGAGCGTCACTGCGCGTGTGACTTCATTGGTACCGCTGCTCCCAGAACGGCGTGTTCCTCTCTAGATCTCGTGTCTGTTAGGGAGGGCTGCCTCCCTCACACCAAATATACAACGTTCAGAGCATCTGCCAAAAAAAAGTCATGCCCTCCTGTCTCGACTATTCCCTTACTCCAGGGGATAGCGTATGTTATTAAGGTGATAGACAAAACATGGAGTGAGATGTGCTGCACAGCATGTGTTCTAGCTGCAGGGTGCTCCTTAGCTGCCACCTCCATAGCTGTTCCTCTTCCTAGTGCTGAGTGTTCTGAGCCTTCCTGTAAGTTCAGTACGACTGGGACAGGTTTCCAACCTGCTGTCTGCTTCCTCTCCCAGCTGCCCCGTGCGCACCTGTGCCGGCAGCAGGGTGCAGACCCCCGAGCCAGCAGCGGGCTGGCGCGTCTCGGAGCGACGCTGCGCATCGCGGCTCGGCCTGCGCTCGTTTGGAATGAGGCCCAAGCTAATAAACCCCCCTCGATTGCTTCCAGATCTGAGCCGGGAGATCCGAGCTCCAGGAGGAGCCAGAGCGAATGTCACCGCTCCGTGCGGCGCGCTCGGAGGGAAGAGCGCGGGACGGCCACAGCACCCGCGGGGCTGGAAGGTGATGCTGCGCGTACCTCGCTCCTCCCGCCGCTCCTCGGTGCCGCCGCGGCCGCCCGCTCCCACGCCGTAGCTCGCGGGGCGCCCGGGCCCCGCGGGCGGACCCCTCTCCCCGCCGCGCCGCTGTCAAAGCCCCGAGGGGCGGCCCCGGCGGCGCATCCCT